>JARJEB010004622.1:0-15647 GCA_030264535.1 Liometoxenus newtonarum
ATCACTAAAAAAAAAACATTAAAAATAAAAATTTTAATCAAGAAGCACAGTCTTTTTTATTTTTTTAATATTTTTATCCCCGACGAGTGAGATAACTTTTCTTGTGTATTTAAAAATATTAATTGCGAATGAAAAAGACTGTGCTTCTTGATTAAAATTTTTATTTTTAATGTTTTTTTTTTAGTGATGAATCTCTCTTAACAAGTATGAGTTTTCTGGGTGGTGATGTAATGCAAAAACTCTTATCACATCATCAAGCCAGCTTGCCAGTATGGCTATCAACACCAAAGAGTGAACACCCGATTAAGTTCGAAGATGGCATAAATTGGGCCGTTGAAATGGGAGAAGCGGCCAAGAACGGTTTCAATGTTATCTTCCGTGAGCCCCGTGTGCAGGAATATTATTCAGCAACTCCGGTAAGCTATGCAGGTTGAATTTACGACATGGAGTTGAGCGGGTGAGATAAAGGAAATTGTGTTTTCAGGCGTATTGGGTAACGGTGCTTCATAAGAACCTAATGGGCCGTAATGTATTAGATGTGAAAACGACGTCTCTCACACATTCCGAAGCGAATATTTATGCTCATTGCAGCAGGGATCAAAATAGTTTTTCCATACGCGGTGCCATGACGATTATGATTGCTAATAATGGGTCGGGGCCGCATAAAACAGCGTTCAGGATTCCTACGCAGATAAAAAGCGTCGAAGTGCACTCGTACATACTCACTGGTTCGGAAAATACCCTGTAAGATTTTTTTTCGTTAAAAGTTAAAACAACGAGTAAGATTATGGTAAATTGTATTTTATTTTAGGGATACTTTCTTGAACGATGAAAAGTTATCATTGGAAGAGTTCAAGCTACTTCCGAAATTACGACGAGCCAAAGTCTTAACTCATCTTATGCTGACAGTACCGCCAAAGTCGATTGGATTCTTCGTGTTACCCGGTGCAAAAATACCAATTTGCATTGACAGTGAGGACGATACCAATTTGATCTTACAGGAAATTGATAAAATTCAAGAAGTGGATTTTCCTGAAAGTGAAAAATCCATCGGATTGTTTAGTAGATTGAATATGGCACGACATTCACTTTCCCTCGCTGATTTGCATCGCAAACTCGAGGACGAATTTAAAATGGATGCGGCTTTAATACCTAAATTAAAATTGAAATCGATCGTTCCAAACAATGAAGAATGGAAGCAGCAATTGACAGTGAAAATCAAACAAAAAAGTGCGACCAATGAGAAGAACTCGAGAGTGACCGACATGAAGATATTGTTCGATAAGGCTAAAACTGATGTTAAGACTATGGATTTGAAAAATCTACTCAAAAAGGACAATGAAAAGAAAGATGATATTCTGGGAATGGGTAAATCCAAACTGGACTTGGATCTCAGTAGTGCGGAAGTTTTCAAAATATTAGGAGATCGTGCCAAGGCAAAATTAGAAAAAAAGGTCGGCTTAACAGACTTAGATGGGATTTTTGAAAAAGCATTGAAAGGAAAGTTCAAGAGAGATATAAATATGGCTTTGTTGGAGGAAAAGGTACATGACCAAGAACAAAAGGCCACTTCACCTATTATAAATAAGATGAAGAAGAAGAAGAAACTGGAAAAACTTGAGTTGTCAGAACCAGATGAAATTGAAGGATTGCCAGATATGAGTAAAATTATCCCCGCGAATGATAAAATATCGAAAACTAAAGCTTCCCAACATGAAACTCTATTTGCCAATAAGCACAGTTCCAATCTTTTTGGATTGGAACCTTTAGATATTCCCAGTTTGCTTTCAATGCTTGGAAGCAAAACTAGCACCACTTCTAGCCCAATAACTACTACTTCCACTTCCAAACCAAGATTTAATGAAAAACCTGATCTATATGACGGTGCAGACGAATTTGAGAAGGAAATCGGCGAATTGGAAGAAGATTTAAATGGTCATCACAGTTTCTTTGAACATTTCGGAGACTCAGTTCGCATTCAACCTAAAAAGAAACATCATGACTTTCAGGAGCTAGGAGTTGGCTGGGATTATGATGATGGATTACTTGATAATGAATTTGTTATTAATGATGTGAGTATATATTAATTTTGATAATGTTTGTGTTCGATTTTTTTCATTGTAGGAGAGGGACGTGCCTGGAACGATACAAAAATTGGAAAATTACTTCAATCATCCAAGTCGATTGGGTAAAGTAGAAAATAGCCATTCCAATCAGGAATATTTCGAACCAGCATTTGATTCATTCGAATCTTTTGGCCGCTTTAAACGAGGGCTGTACTTGTCCAAATTCGTTCAAACAATTAAGGACCGCCAAAGAGAAAACAACTTACAGAAAAATCTAAGAAAAAACAACTTCAATGAAAAAAGCTCAACTTTGTTTAAGAAATCGAAAATATTTCCCCGAAGCTATCCCAAAGTCGACGAAATTCTCAATAAAAAGGAATCGAATAATAAAATTACCGAGCATCAAAAAGCTTTCCTAAAAACTCGACTCGCTCATCGTAAATTGTTAGAATCGAACGATTTGTCTAAGAAATTCTACAATAAGAACTCGCGTTTTGAACTACTTAATCGTACACCGAGGGAAAGCAAAATGCGGAATGACAATGAGGAAATCTACGTTCCGAAGTCAAACATAACGAATAAAATCTTTAAGAGTTACGAGTCGAAATTAAATTGGAAAGAATGGCGTCCTGAAGACATTCTCAACATACCAAAGCAGCACGGGATATTTACGATTGGAGAACGCAATGAACAGATATCGTTTGACGATATTCCAGTTAGAGCGAACGGATTATTGGGAAAGATCAATAACAGAAATGCTCGGCACGTCGACGGCGACATAAATTCGGTGGAGAACGCGATTGACAATTTTCTCAATACCATTGAGAAAGATACAAAATTTATTAAGCCGTTATTGGATAAAGAGAGCGGAGAATACACTATAGTCTTCCCGACGCATGATAAACTATCCCTTTTCCAGGAAAAGAATGGAGACACGGAACTTGTATTCCATCGAGAAATTGTTCCAAAAAAGGAAGAGACTGAAGCAAGCAATGAAGTTGATTCAAGCACGTGTGCAGCAACTGATCTTACCGTTACCGTGAATGAAAGTCAAGAAGATGAAACAACTATTAAGGAGAACATTGTGGAGCAGATTGAAACTACCACGATGAATAACAAAGATAATGTTGAGGAAAATTATAAAGGATTAACGGAAAAACGTGTTGATAGAAGTGAATACGTTCAGATGATACCACCAAAGGGAAGTAAAAATGAAGAAACAAACAATTATATCAGCAAATTAGATTTTGTTCATACTATTATGAATAGTTTCAGTCGATTCATGCATAAGTTGCATGAAAAAATTGACACTTTCTTTAAATCTGTAGATTGATTATCTTAGTGTTTTTATATTTTTATAGTTAAATGTGTGGTAATGTACTTAGTACACTTAAAGAGTGGGATCAAATAAGTAGATAATAAAAGTAGTAAAATAAAAAGCGCAATCGACTTACCATTACGTCATTTTCCCCATTGTTACGTATGGATGGCGTCAATGCAATGCATTACGGCTGGTCGACCTAATGCTCTGATTTATTACCGATAAAACGGCAGTCGGATTCGCAAGGATTAATGGGGCGAAGTGGTCCTTGGTTCCGGATCTTTCGTATTTATACACGAATATAGGGGATTAGCAATTGAAAGCTCGCTAGGAAAGCGAACCTAGAACGCTAAAACAATGTGCATGCTCTTTCATTAAATTCAAAGTGCCATACATTCGGAATCAGATTGAATTTATTATATTGAGAGTGTACAAATAAAAGATTACGGCAAATTTAATGGACTGTTCAAGTACGGAATGTTTACACTTGTTCAACTTACTTACGTGGATTTGCACAAGACACTAAGTTCATCAATTTCACAAGATGTCTACCGGAAATAAACTAGTAACTATGATTGCATGTGATTATGGGCGGGAACGTTGAATTTTACTTTATTTTCCTTTTTAAAAATCCCCCAGATTTTATGCTGTAGTCCATACGTACGTGAATTTGTACAAGATACGAAACAAAGTTCATCATTGTCACAAGATGTCTACCGGAACCGGAAATAAACTTTGCATGCGATTATGGGAGGAAACATTGAATTTTTCTTTGTTTCTTCTCCAAATCCCCCCACATTTTATGATGTAGTCCATACTTACGTGCATTTGCCCAAGATATGAAATCAAATTCATCAATGTCACAAGATGTCTACCGGAAATAAACTTTAGAGTATCGGTTGCATGCGATTATGGATTTACTTTTTGTTTCTTTTCCAAATCCCCGCAGATTTTATGCTGTAGTGTGGTCCATACATACGTTTTTTTTTGCACAAGTTTGAAACCAAGTTAATCTACCGGAACCGGAAATAACTTTAGAGTATCTATGGTTGCATGCGATTATGGGCGGGAACGTTGAATTTTTATTGTTTCTTCTCTAATTACCACAGATTTTATGATGTGTAGTCCATAGTTCTGTTATGGAAAACAAGCAATTTGCAAAACAAATGAAACTGTAATCTTCTTTATTATCTCTCATGTTTTCACATAGTGTCCATTTATCTTTTAGCGTTGTTTAAGGTGTCACACAACTAACAACAAGTCGTTTATTCCCTAAATTAATAAACGCTAGCTTATCTTGTGGTATAATATTTTTTTATGTTTTTTTTTTTCATCAAATGGTAATTTCTTCTTTTCTTCATTATTTTTTCTTTTTCATTTAGCTTATACTTATTTATTATATAACAACGTGAACAGCCGTAACTATAACTAGAGGTACTCTGGCAAACTACAACATGTTTGTCTCACTGCATCATGAAACAATTTTTTTCTCCATTTTTACTGGTAATAATAAGTGTATAAATACAAAAGGCTGCTATATTCGGATATCTTTTAGTATCAACTCGTTTGAAATCAACCAGTAATTAGTTAATAAGTTTTTAATGAACTTTCAAGTTATAGGTAGGTATACCTAATAGTTGTAGTTATATGAGTTAGTACTACAAATGAGTTAACAGTTTGTTAACAGAACAGTTGAGTTAGTAAGTAGATGGTGCTTGTTAATGGTTAGTTTCAAAGAGCAGATCCGACAAAAGACACACCACCGAACAAAACTAAACAATTTTATTCTTGAATTAACAACAATATCTACAATACAATATATTTACGTTTATATATTGTATGTGTATATATATATACTGCGATTATCAATTGTTTTAACAATACAACATTAATTTTTCACTTTTCATTTTCTTGTTTTTGCATATCTATAATTTTCTCATAACGATGGGTACTTTTTTTCCACTTCATCTTTTGATACTTTTGATAGAATTTTTTATTTTGCAAATCATATTTATCACTAGCTCATTTCAAGTACGCCGTACGTAGTACGAAAAAGCAGAAGCGTTTTATTTTAATCATTTTCTCGGTTAATTTCTTGTTAGATTTAAGGCCGAATATACAGAATCATTACGTACTTTTTTTTACAACGCACAGAATTAAGAAAACTACTTTTTATTTCTGTGGGTATGTAATGAGCTCTCTTCGTTATTCATTTTTGTTTTGTTTAATTTAAGATTATGTTGCCTTTACAACATCTTCATTTTAGTTGTTCATTAATTTTAAGTTTTCTCATTCATTTAAGTATATATAATACAAGGGGAATGATAATTACGTGATTAATCAACAAACAAAATTAATATTTTCTAAATATACACGTTTCATTTTCATTATTTTTCTTGTTTAATAGGATTGTAGACTAGATTAAGTTTATATAGTGTCGTTGTCTTCAGTTGCAAAGAGATATTTGCAATTATTTCAAATAAAAAATCATGATTTACAAATTTTAAACTTAATATAGTTTATAAGTAGGTACCAAATGTTTCTTTCTTCATACTAATTTTCATCTAATAAGTACAATAAAGTATTATCACACACTATAAGACTACATTGCTTATAATTTTCTCCACATTGAGGTGATTAATAACAATAATAATTTATCACTAATTAACGCAACACCAATTTATCCTCAGAATAATTCACGGAATCTATTAGGATTGGATTAATTAAATAATGGTTTTACAGGATACTTATATAATTTGGTGCTTATCCTAATAAGTATTAATAATATTTCATTTTCGTGTTACATGTTTTTTTTTCTTGCATTGTTATTTGCATTTGCATAAGTATACGAATTATACAGATTTATTTATTTTAAGTCAAATTAATTAAATTTAAAAAAAAGGTATATGAGTAGAGGAAATGTGCCGATTATGGCGCAGCTTGCTGATGGAGATTTAACATGGAAGGCTGTCCATAAGAAATACAAACAGATACAGCCTTCCATGTTAAATCTTCATCTGCAGGCTGCGCCAGAACCGGCTCATTTCCTCAACACTTATATGTGTTTATGATGTTTCATGAGTGTGTGTTTTTGTTTTTGTTTAGTTTTTCGTTTTTGTATATTTTATCACCCAAATTCCAAGTTATACGTCATATTATAATTTTTTTTTTGTTAATGTAAATTTTTAACATTTTTTATTTGTCTGTAGTTATATGGTTATGATGAAACATTGCGTTTTGCCAAAAAGACTATATGAGCAACGACACCAATAAGAGATAAATAGATAATTAGTGTTTCATTTTTAAAATACATCGACACTACTGTAACTCCATCTAACTACGTTTCTCGTTTAGATAGACAAAGACATAGATATACATACTATACATACGCTATAGAAAGAGAGAGAGAGATAATGATATTTGCTTTCTTTATTTATTCTTTTTTATTGTTATAGAGATATATATTTTATGATTTTTCTATTGTTTAAGTATGATAATTAAAATTTATTATTATTTCGTTTTAATAGCTTCATTTTTCTCTTTGTAGGTAATAATTTATTGGTAATTTATTATTCTGTTTTTAATTGACACACATATTATAGATAGATATAGATTAAAAGAAGTAAATTAACAGAGGTGCATTGTGCATAATTGTAAATTTCAACAAATAAGAAAGACGAGTAATGAAATGAAAAAAGATTTGATATAGTTTTAGAGAAAGAACGAAAGAAGAAAAGTGCATTGGAAAATGCTGTGCATAACTATTAATATTCAAAAATATATTAAACATTAAAAAATGTGCATTTTAAATAAAAAACATTGCAAGTTAAATAAAGTCAAAAAGGAAAAAAAGAGTTTAAATAAAAACGTTACGTTCCTCACGATGTTCGACATTTATTCGTTTGTCTTATTATCATTTTTCCTTAGTTAAATTTGTTGGTCGATTAGTTTTGCAAGACGCGTAGTTAGGTTATAAATAGAGATAGAGAGCAGTAAAGACGACAGTTATAACATTCGTGTATTATAAATATTAAAGAGAACGACAATGAACAACAAACAATAATCGATAAGTAGTAGCATCGACAAATTTACGTTTAGTTTTGTTGAACGTTCGGGTTAAATAATTATTTGCATGCAACGTCGAAACGATTTACTGGTTGTTACAGAGACACTTGACAAAGAACGAAATATTGTTCCATTTCACTGTATACCTATTAAATCCTGTCTTTTATTATTTCTGTATTCGTCCTTTGTCTAGAGTTCTCCTGATGAAACAACGAGTACAGATATAAGACATTCAACATTGAACAAGCCATTATTAAATTTTTCGTAAGATAAATCATAAAAAAGTCGCAACGACGTCGATGCGAAATTTTGCACCGAACGGTGAAAATGTATCGCATTGACTTGACGTGCGAATTTTATTTAGGTATATGGACAAACACCGAAGGCAGTTTTATAGTAGGAATTTGGATGACTATTGGGCTTTTATAATATTCATGTATATCCTTGGGGCGGCAGCACCGTAAACTTTCAATCGAATCGAAAACGAATCAAACTCAAAATCAAATTGAAAAATTCACTACCACTATACATAGATACGAATCGAAAGCGAACGAGAGCGGCGATTGTAAATTTCAAAATCATGGCGAAAGTGTATATATCGAGTGTTTCGAGTGTAAGTCAGTGTTTAAATGCTTAATACTTTTTTTGTTTTTGTTGCAACGTTGGTAAGTATGTATGAAAGTATTCATCGTTATTTCACATCGATTATCATTTTATCAATTATTGATTACTTTTTGTTCAAAACTGAAAAAAGGCAACTTATAAAACGTTTCTTTTTTTGTTAATCTATAAAATACATAAACTTGGTTTTTAATTTTAACAATTGTTTACAAGCTATATTTGGTTTCTTATAGGACAAGAATATTATGACATCATTCATCAATTCGTAATATTCTTGTCTCATGTTATTTGTTAATTGTTTATCGCAGTCTCTTTAAAAATTTGTTTTTTTTGTTTCTCATTTTTGGCAGTCAGCTGCGCGACATACATCATGATCATCAAAGGGACAAGAATACCTCATATTCCATTCGAAGAAATTAAAAATGTTTTTATTTTATTTTATTAGATTTCTACTATTAAAGTACCAGCTAGCACATTCTCGTAAGTTAAGTACGAGAAATTTCTTCAATCATTTTATGCTTTATCATCCGTTTTTTCATATTTTATAAAAATATTAAAATTATAACAAATCGAATCGATCACAGGTATGCTATGTTTAGTTAGGTTATCATCATTTTTAATTTATCATTTTCTTTAACATTTTTTTTTGTCGTGTCTTTATATTCTTTCATGAGATTATTTATTTTTTCACACTTACAAGAATGTTATATATGTTTCATGTATATTTTTCTATATTTAACCATCCATCAAATGTAAATGTCTTCAATTTGTTTGTTTTTCCTAAAAAACGTGGCAAGTCCCCTCTACGTGCTATATTGTATTATTTTATGGCATGCAATTGCAATATGAAGCAACTTTTGAGATGTCTAAATTATCTCTAGGACTCTAGATTGATGATGTTTTTAATTTTAATTTATTTTTATTTGTTTCTGATGGATTGTTATTATCTTAGTTAGTACTTTCTTAAATTTCGGGTTGATAAATCAGTATTAGTAGGTTTGTTGTTTTGTTGAATTAGTTGTTGTTGTTGTTGTTACTGGTTGTTGTTAGTAGAGGCCGCGCAGTTTATTGCCGCATTTACTGTGATGTCGCGAGTGCGTTCATTGCATTACGCATTTACTCTCTATCTGTGTCTTGAGTTCGTTTACTTGTGTTTCTATCGTATTCTTCAGCTCTGAAACACAGCACCACAGAAAAAAACACATTTAAGTAAAGAACAAACAGCATATACAGATACACACAGGGGTGGACTGGCCATGAGAACATTGGAGAATTTTTCGAAGGGGCGAGAGCCGGGGGTCACGAGACCAGCTGATTTAATGTGCGACATGGTATATTACAGGACGATGCGCGGCCGTTTGGGCGCAGAGACAGTTTGGCGCGGGACTCTTCGGCGCCTAAACTACTGGCGCCCAATAGTCCCTGCGCCTAAGAGTCGCGCGCCCATACGGGTGCGCCAGAACGGCTGCGCGCAAAGGTGCCATTCCGATTACAAGTTATAGGATAGCCTGATTGGGGCCGCTTGTGGAAGATTTCCCTGGCCGGTTTCAAGAGCCAGTCCGTCCCTGCATACACACAAACAAGTGGCTTGTAGTTCAGGGATAATAGTCAACAACTAATAAGATAAAATAACTTTTATTGACACACATCTAAAGCAGAAATTTGTTTCAGGTATTCCGTAATTAAAAACTTTCAAATTCACCAAATTTATTCAACTTAAACAAAAGAAAAAAACTACTGAAATAAAATAATATTAAACTTATCAAATAAATCAAATAAATATCATCAAAGTTTTTGAATTCCCATAGTAGGTACTATTGCCGCAGGAAGTTGATTGCTGGCTTCCGATTTTCCCGTTTTCCGGAATCAAAAAGTTTTGGAAATTCTTCTAAATTTGATTTCAATTTAATAAAACGCCTGTCTTCGAATATATGCATGTTGAAAATTCTGCCACAAGTAAAAGTTTGATCTCCGAATATATTTGAATAGTTGGCAAACATTTTTGTGCGAGTTTGATCCCCATTCAAGTGCAATTTAATGTTGTTGAGAGAAAAAGTGTCAATCTGGCAAGATAAACGTTAAGAGTGGAGTAAAGGATGAGCTGGCGTAAATATATATATGCTGGATCAAGATCGTGCTGTTGCTGTTCCTGTTGAAAAGTTAGAAGCTCTTCAGGATCTACAGCTGAAAAGTTTCTAAGTGGCACGATGCATTTAGATAAAGGATACTTTTAAAGCTTTTTCTTTTCTTTGTCCAGTTTTTCTTTTCTGCACAACTCTGAAGACACATACATTCATTTATCGTATGTGTCGAAAACTCCTTTTGTGCAAACGAAATTGTCGACGACGGCATTCTATTAGTGGCAAAGGCTTTCCGAGAAAAGAAAATGTGTGAAAAACTATATTTGGATGAAAAAAAAATTAGAAAGACTGCGGCGTTTTAGTAAATTGCTATCGTTCGCAGAAATTGTGCACAATTTTTTGCTCCAGGTGCAATTATTATTACACATTGGAATAAACTTTGATGATTCAGATATAAAAATTCCTCAAACGTTACGAAAAACCACTAAATGTTGAACTTCGTTGAATTTCTTCCAGGTTGTAACCAAAAAAATATTTCTTTGGTAGTTGCATATATGAATAAAGTTTAGAGGATACAATTAATTAAATGATTAAAGTTATTATGCAACATTTAACAACAAACATTTAGAACACCGAAAGAAGTTGTTGTTAAAAGTAGATAAGTTAGTTTTGGTTTCGACCGAATTCAAGATCAAGAAACAAGAAAGAACTGAATAGAATAGAACAGTTTAGAACAAATAGAAAAGTTCGAAAAACAAAGAGAAAAATAAATATCATGCGTCAATTTTGGCATCACGTCTATTTCACGTAATTTTCAGCATTGAATATGTATTGTCATCAATTGTAGGCCCGATCAAGGCACAAAATATTTTTCAAATATAACGGTTAAACAATTTTTTTTATATATAGCAATTTATTTTAGAGTCTTTTTGATATTTCGGCTTTAGATCATGTAATTATGTAACAACCATTGTAGTGAGGGGTTTTCACTTGTATTGAGTGCGCTCTGGTGTAAAAGGTTTATATAAAATTGGTCGATGTATTATGTTGCTTTAGAATCACATTTAGATAATTCACAAAAAACTTACTTCTAGAAAACTTTCTCAAAATTACATTCGATAAACTTCTATTAACGCTGACATGACAATACCAATTATTCACTATCGATAAATTGAATAAGAAATTTTAGATTTAGGTATTAAATTTGGAAGATACAGACTTTTTCATCCAACAATTTCTTTGTGATGTTAATGGTAATTGGTCAATATAACAACAATTAAAACATCTATCAAAACGTTAAATTAACAAAGTTAACATTAACTTTTACAACAGCACGTTTAACCACGATCTCATAATATTAAAAAGTCATAAAATTGTTTAAACTCTTTTAATTTAATGGGGTTACGATTGAGTTATTTAAATTTTAACGTTTTCAAAGATTAATTAAATTCACTAAATATGCTGACAACACTACAAAATTGATTAATTCTTTCTTAAACTTTAAATTCGTGAACGTGAATTTTTACAACTTGCTGCTCTACAACTACATGTTTGCTTTTACTAAATATATATATTTGTAACTGTAAGTCTATTATTTCTTTATACGTATAATTATTATTGATTAAAATCCATTGTAAGTATATAATAACAAAACTAATTTGCTGCTTTTAGATCTACACGATGGTGCATTTCTTGGTCTTAAATAATTTGGTAAAACACTCACTTGTAAAATCGTCAGCCTCTTCTAATTCAGCTTCAGCCGCTAGCTCTTCCGGCGTTTTCTTCTTTCGCATTAACGGATTTGGTTCTTCTTGAACTTGCTCTTGAACTTCTTCCTTCTTCTTGATATTATACTGGAACAAACAATAGTTCAAAAATATTAATGATAGTGTTTGTTTTCCCTTTTCCGCTGGAACCAGGAAATAATATACAAGTTTTAATATCAAGCTGCTACAGCACCACTTATCCTTACATCAATGAAACTATTTTGCGCCGGTGTCGCTCCACAAGTGCGCCTAGCTCAGCGCTCAACGCCGACTTGTTCTCAGGGTGCTCGCGCCAGGTACGAATTTTAACATAAACATTGCGTATACATTAGCAATATAAAAAAAATAGTATGAAACTTAATAAAGCTTGTTTCATGTTCATGTTGATGTTCAATCATAGGATTCATTGTATGTTTAGCATCAACATTGTAAACTTAATTACGTACGATGAAACGACATTTAAAGAAAATATTTATTTAGTAACTCGTGTAAATATTTATATACTTCGTATACGAACTATGAAAGTAGGAAAATATATAATATACGATCCGAACGATCACAGCTTGTTTGACTGCATTAAAATTGCTCGTCTTGTCGACTTTATGAATGCATGTCAAGGAAAGAAAGGAAAATGTTGAAAGACATAAAAAAAAGTTCAGTGTTCATTGTAAATGATAAATAATGCGCCTTCATTATTTTCATGGCACCCAAAATGGGTCGTAATTTCGCAGATCGTATGCGAAAAGCATGTGTGATGTGATTGCGTCAAAACGTCTCTGGCACGTATTGTATTTGTGCAGCTATCGACAATTCCCTGGTGACATTGATGTCCATGTCGCATGTCCATCTCGATGTCCGGAGTATTCCCTCAAAGGGAGTCAACCTGACTCCGTTAGGGAGTCGCTATAAAGTAACGGACTCCCTACTAGAGTCAATTTGACCCCGATTAAGTTTCCGACGACACTGGCGACGAGACGACAAGTACTCAACTACAAAAGGAAACCATTGCCAAGCCAAGAGATATCTTCTTACGGCTCCAGGAGTATTTTAAACGACGTCGTCGAAAAATGGATGTAATCGTCCTTGTAGTCTTCCTGCTGTTCATTTTTGGAAACTATATATATAAATTACAATTTTGACAAGATGCCTGATGCCTCAACCAGTTCTTAGTTGAGTTTATATTCCAATTTTCGAATAATCAATTCAAAGTAATTTAATTAAAAATTGGAACAAACATGAGCTTTTTCAAAATGTTGGAAAAAGTTTCGTTTTTAAAGGGTTGCCTTCTACAGTTCTCGTTAATTAAACCTTTAATTACAACGCAAACTTGTAAATAATATCTTCCATACTTCGCTGAACGAGCATAAAAATATAAATATATTTGCGAATATAAATGACGTTTCGCGTTCGGCAAAAACATTTCCTGTTTTCCCTCGATAGGGCTGCAACTTTTATTTTTTACGAGAGCACTCTGCGTCTTTTAGCGTTTTGCTACTTTTTTTTCCTGCTCTAAATATCGTTTTACATAAAATGTTGCCATAATCAGAAAATAGAACGTAGCATGGTGAAAGCTTGCGCATCCACGAAGAAAGCAGTAAAATTTTTTCCGGTTTTACTTTTATTTTTCAATTATTTTTTAAACATATTTCAGTCTGATTCAAGGCAGAATCATTAAAGTGAACTCAATAAATTAATAACATCAACAAAAAGAAATGACATTTTAGTTCGTACATTGGGATTAGAATTTTAAACACTGTGAAAATGTAAAATGGATGAGCATGAGATATTACAATTTATGTTCCATTATTCATGTGAATGGTTTATCAACGTCTTAATGTGATTAAAATGTAGATTATGAAAGACAGCATTTGCAATGTAATGAAATTTATTATATTCACTAGATGGATGGGTACATTTAATGCGATCAAAAAGTACTTATCAAAATGAAATGGTTGTTCCTGTTAGGTCTATATGAGATAGAGATGAAGCGATGAGAACTCAAGAGAGCAAAGGCAAACTAAAAATGAAAAGAATGAAGATAAGACGTATTCCAGAGAACATTGAAATGAATGCTCTTTTCAAGTATTTCCAACTTTCCAAAAATGAATAACTCAAAATACCTACCATTGCACGCAAAATAAATAGATAGAAATGCGGAAAAACTTTTCACAAATATAATACGTAAACGAAAAAAACACCGAAAATACATCACACGGAAAACTTTTCGCTGCGTATACCTAGAACAAAATTATTTTACACGAAACTCGCAAACTTTGTTCAAAGATATAAAATTGTATAAAATATTGTTGGCTTCAAGTACATCTAACGGTCGTAAAAATTCTTTAATATCCGCAAGCGCGATACATCTATACATCTACATTTTGTACACAAAATAAACAAAGGTCCTTCTTCCTTCCAACTCTTATAGAGTTTACATTAAATTGTTGTCTCTTGAATTTGGGAGAGGTGTTTGGCTGCATGTCGCATCAAAAAGTAAATATTTCCCACGAGCTCGGGTAAAAGTCTTTATGAATAATGCATATCGTGTTAAATAAAAGTTGGACAGCACCAGTTTCTATGCATTAGGTACATCAACATCAGGGGTATGTGAAAATGGCAAATGCCCCAGGGCTAAGGATTATGTAATAATAATCAACCCACAAATTTTGTGAAAACAAAAATAAAATATATATTTTATCAAAATTTACTGAATAATGAAAAGTAAACTGCGAAGGCGAATACCAACAAAAAATTACATTAACCCCTTGGGATGTTGTTCATAAAAAAATCACCTTTCCGTAATGATATATAGTGGTTGCATTTTGCATTGGAAGCGAAATGCACTTTTACAGGAGCGCAATGCAACATGGAGAAATTTTCATCACGAGTTTTCAACTTACGTTGTTTAGTTCGCATTTTTTTGTTCAAATTAAATATTTTCGTTTTTCCGCTTTCTGCAGGCAAAACAATTGAAGTATTCAGAAGTAGGTACTGACGAGTGTGTGACCCACTTTCGCCAAAAAGTTTGTTGCAAGAAAATTAATTTAGCGCCTCTGTGAAGCGAAACTATGGCAATAAGAACAAACACATATTCCGTGAAAAGGAAATTGATGTACCTAGTTAACCCAATCAATCTTGAATTTTTTTCGCAAACGCGTGTAACTTGCATCAGTACAATATCTGATCTGCAAGATGGTCGTTTATCATATTTGTGCGCGGTATGAAAATGATCGTTTTTTGTAAGGGAGTGAACTAAAGGAAATACTATAAATTTCCTATTTCTACTTCGAAGGCCATCCGATATGCCTTATAAGCCTTACGTAACGTAACGGACCGTTGCAAGGGTAGTTTTTCATCAGCCAGACGAGAATCGTGCGATATCGTGCGAGCGAACCATATATGTTATAGAAATGATGGTGACATACATATAATTTCAAATATGCCAATATTTTTTCTTGCCTAAAAGAAAAATATACAAACTAAACAATATTTTCGTACTAAATGTTTCCGACAGCACATTTTTTGAAATATATCTTCAAATTAAAAAGAGAAATATTTGTTTAATGAAACGGGTGTGTATCAGAAGGCCGAAAAAGTACCTGATCCTGCAATGATTTATAACAACCATTGAAGTTCATTTACAATGGTAACATGATTTTCTCAAGTACCATAAACCACAAAATGCATCAATTGATATATATATTTTTACTTTATATTATCGTGTGTA
>JARJEB010004627.1:0-11763 GCA_030264535.1 Liometoxenus newtonarum
CTGTCATGAGTTTGACTCGTTTATTTTAGCTGCGAACATAGCGTACGCTACATGCTATGTTCGATGGTACTTACAATAAACGCACTGTATAGTTACGGACGCTACATATAAAATTATATAAAATATTATAAAGTTTGTCATCCCCTAAAATTTATATTTACATTTTTAATATACAATATGTCAGAAGACCAAAAAAAAAAATTAAAAATTCCTAATCAGTTCTTGATTGTTGAAAAAATACAAAAAATAAATAAAACATATTTCTTGAAAGAAAAAAAGTACGATATCTAGATATACAAGAAAATTAGTTTAGTAGTAGTAAAAACATGAAAAGTTGTTTATTCAATGTAACGTTGTTAGTAAATTATACAAACATGTCCTATTCCATTATTCCTCTACTCATACGCATTACGTTACTATACTTTGTAAGTGGATAGTGGTTGTTTGCTCCATACCCTATAGTCCTTTTTAATTAATAAGAGTCGTATTTACATTTAAGCATTTTAATTGCACAAAGCCATGGTACTAAAACTCACCAGTAAGTAAATGTGTGACTATGCAAATGTTTTTAATAATATGACTTTCCTCTAGTTATACCTACTATATGGTAAATTTGAATGATATTTGTATGCAAACAAGTTCTAACTACATGTAGGTATATAGTACAGCCAACTATAGTCACTAGTCACAGCATCGAAGGTGATGAATTTAGAAATATAAAATGATAACAAAAGCCACTACTTCATGCGAAAATATTCTATCAAAAAATTGATTTAATTTAAAATTCGTAACTATACAGGGGCGAACCGCTAACTTTAGCGGCCCCGGGGCTAACACTCATTGGAGGCCTACCCAATGAACCAAAGTCTGGATATACTTTAATGGATGAACTATGGCAATCGTGTCTCCCACTCTGTAGGAGCTGAAGACCAGCGTAGGTACATACCAAGGTCAAAATTATGAGGGGACATGCCAACGCTGACGGTAAACAGCCACCAAGAACAATTAAATGAAAAAGTGAAAAATTTCAGGAACGCGACAGCGGATGGGCCTTGTTTGCTGTTCCGCATCTTGAAATGAACATTAATAATTACCGACCCCACTTCGAGGAGACAACAACATTAAGCTTCCTACGGACATCACGCGGAAACCATGCCTAAATCCGCCTCTGTACCTATAAATAATTTTTGATATTATGTATGGATGCAAATCATATTTTCATTCAAAAATAATCAAAAACGAACAATTAAAAACAAACTAATTGTAATGTACTTTTATTAATTCCTTGTTTATTGTGTTTGTGCTGAAACATTTTTTTTTTACTTCTTTTAGTATTCATTGCAACTTATGCTGATTTTTAGCACTTTTATAGAGAGTTGATACGCCACTGGAATATCATTATAGAAATAACACATTTAGAATTTACGATGTTCCATGTACAAAGTACTCCTAATACTAGAAAGGTATATATTGAATAATAAAACAAAAAATTGTTATTGCCGCATATCAATAAGAATAAACAAATGGCTTCACGTATGTACATGTGCGCACATAATATATTCAGGTATTGAAATTGAAATAGGTATAATGAGTTAAGACTTCGCATTCGACGTCGTCCATTTATTTCATGTTCACCCGACTTCTCCTTCTTCCACGTTGCGTTGACGGTACGATTGTTCAATGTGTGCTTTAGTAGAAGTAGAAATACACCAATCAATGGTGTATAAACGGAATGGTAATGTGGTGAATAGGCCTTGCTTGGATAATTGCAATAACTTAAAGTACAGCGAATTGCTCGTGCATATGGTTGGTTTGGTGAATATACTCTGATAGAGAGAGAGAGGGAGAAAATTTAATGGACTCACTCCCGGTCCCGACAATTCAATATTCCAATCCAATGCATATTGATTGCCACTTAACAAACAATAATAATAATAATATTCTCAGTTCTCAGACTCTATTATATTAGTTTGTCGGACTCTGAGCCTCTGAGCAACAGCCCAGAAATATAAGGTACGATAAACAATTATTAGAATTGACAGACTGTAAGAAATAAACCTAGGAGATAATCTTGTTGTAATAAAATTTGTGATTTTTAGCAACCTTTTCTTGAAAATTGTTCACGTTCTTAATTGATACAGAACAACTTCTCTCAATATCAATGTTCGTAACAGCAATGTAGGGGATCACTACGAATAATATAAGTACCTAATAGTAATATATTTCGTATAGTGTGATATGGTCATATCTTTCATAATTTGACAACATTCGGTTCTATTTGATAGTTGGGAACGTGATAAAGCGAAAATCAGATTCCATGTTCAAGTCGTCTGATCACATGGCTTGTGAATTGCAACGATTCGGTTATTCGCCTTCTGCAAAACGACCGGCATAGTTACAAAGTAGTTTCCACTATCTTCAGTCGTGTGGAAAGATGAATACATATATACAGAAGGAACCACCAAATATACAGAATATTGGAAATTGGAGCAAACGGAGCGGTACTTGTGCAATATCTTCAATTCTCTGTTGGTGATATATCGGATGAAACCAGCCGTACCGTTTCCCATCATCAGACATTGTACTTACCAGTCATGAATGAGCAATGTCTTTAGGGATTAGGAATGTATATTTCGAATGTTTATTAAGTATTCGTATATTAACCAATTTATATATATAGATGAGAGACAAACTTTCGAATTAACTATTTTGCAATTTTTCCAATTTTTAATTAACACGTTAAACGAAGTATTGTTTTCAATACTGTAAAGTGCTTGTTTTAATCAGTTCTATTACAATTTCCACACTCTAAATTCACATTTATTATAGCATGACATAAGAAATTAATTAACAATATTTCATGCGCTACATTTCCATTCAAAGCGATAAGTAAGCAATAAATATTGCAATTTTAATATAAGTATGAATAGAGGCGGACCGCTAACTTTAACGGCCCTGGGCTAACACTGTTTGCGTGCCTAAACAATTAAGAAAATTCTGGAGCTGAAGACCGGCGTTAAACTCAAATTTGAACTTTTTGCATTATACCTACACCAAAGTCAAAATTATGAATGGACATGCCGGCGGTGACGGTGAACAGTCTGTGAAGAATTTCAAGAGCGCGACCCCGGGTGGGTCTTGTTTGCTGTTTCACATATTGAAATGAAGATTAATAAGTACGGACCTCTTCGAGGTGGGCGCAAGCGCAAGCGAAGGGGCCCTTTGATTAAACGGGGCCATGGACTGCAGCCCATAAAGATCATGCCTAAATCCGCATCTGAATAATAACAAATAAATTGAAACAACTTTCCTTCTTATTGCTTTCTGTTCCATATTAATGTATACTTACATTATTATTACTTGCTTTGCTTGGGTAATAAATTAATGAATTGATTTTAATACACATTATGCGTTCGGCTCTATATGGAATAATAAATCGTGGCTTATTAAATTGCCGTTTAAATTGATTTATTGGCCTATTGAATATTTTAATTTTGCAATAATATTCACTATTCTGAGCTACTCTAAATATCTGATAATATCAATATGTCAGTCTCGTCCTCCTAGAATCTATAGATTAAAAAATGTAGTTCTCCTATTTGTAACCGAAAACACCACAAACTGTAAAGAATAAAAAAAACTAAAACAAAAAACGGTCCAGCGCTGGGCGTTTCGCTCCCATCACATAAGAACTTCATTACTCTTTTTTGTGCCGACGCGTCACTTCAAAATGGCAGATTCAAAACAAAGGAGAATCCTAAAGAAGCTCCGGAACTTCAAGTAAGCAAAGGAACAAAACAAAGAGAAAAATCTTTGGAAAAAAATTGTTTCTTTGTCTTATTATGGCTAAAATTAAAAATAAATTCTCACCGGCGGTATAATTCTAAATTTATATGTCTTCGTAATAGTTTTGTTTATTTTTTAGCTGGTTTAGCATAAATGCGAACATGATATTTGCCCATTTATAAACACAGTATATTTATGTAGTGCATGTGCTCAATTTTATACTTTCGTTACTTATCGCACAAGCTACTGGTAAAACACACGTATCGCCGATAAGACTGCGTACACTAGCCTAGCAGCACCAAGTTAACGTTCGCGTTGACAAATGACACATTGTCCATTTTAAATAGCATAAATGTAGAAATGCAGCAAATATGTACTTACATACTTACAAACATATAGTGTAACCTAAACGGCTCCCGCAACGACTCCCACGAACCCACGTCCCACACCATGTAACCAACTATTATACAACTATTATACAATTAGAATTCTCAATGTATGTGTGAGACTGTGTGGATTTGTGCACAGTGCACCAACAAGTTATTGCAGTTATAATAATGAGAGCCATAAGAACTCCTCATTCCCTGCATTAATGCTCGCCACAACATAAATTCCGCAACCCTTCCTTTGAGTTCTTGTGGTCTACATGTAACCCTATGTCTGGTTTATGTTCTTTACTCATACTGAACCTGAATGTACCTACGAACTTGCATGTAAAGTAAAGTAGGGTTGTTGCACATTTAGGGAGATGTGACCGTTACCTGGTTATGGTCCATCCGATGGGGTGCGTATATCATTTTATACTTGAAAATAGTGTAGGTACCTGAAGTAGGGTGCTTCCATTACATAACTACAGTATAGTACACCATAGAGAGTTGTAACATAAATTTAGTGACTTAGTGAATATGGTAATGTCTCCGGAGGTATTGGAAAGCTGTACTTTATGGCGATTTCTACTTTCGGACTACGTCGACATCGACAATGTGCCCCTAGTCACAATGTCACAAAGATTAAGAATGGTAAATTTTACGTAGAATACTATCGGGACATGAATATGGCTCCATTGATATGGAATTTGACACATAGACACCCTGATCATAAGAAAACTTATTACAAATTATTGATGCTTTTCTGGCTAATATATATATATAAAGAAAATTTTAACCTGGGCAGAAGGTTCTTGTGTTCTGCTTTTCCTTTGTGTCTTTCTTGCTTGAATTTAAGATTTGGAAATATGTCCTTGGATTTGGATATATAAGTCACAGAGTTTATTGCTTTACAAAAGGGATTTGCTTGTGTATCTCCGGAGTATTTGCTCAGAGTATAAGAAATTATATTCCATTACTTTGTGTGCGTTAGTACCGTACCTCAAATGCGTGTATGTATTATATCTTTAGGAAATTACACGAGCTACAACTTTATTTGATCACAAAGGAGTTTGACGAAATGGGAACCCTAAAGGCACCGATATTGCGATATTACCAGTATTGATCTCCTAACCATATACTAGAAATGCGTATGTATCAGCGTACCTATATTTACCAACATATTCGGAAAATCATTAAGCGAAATTCGAAATATTAGAAGAAATTGGACAAGAAATTTTCGATTATCTTTTTTCTGGAAACTTCCGAGTTGTACTTAGGTACCTACGTCCGTCATGATTTGGAATCTTCCTTGATATTGTGATATTTATATAATTTGCCAAGCTGCATGATAAAATGGTATCATCAAATAGGTATTATGTAAATTATAGCATCTACGTTTCAACATCCGGAAGAGACGCAACAAAAAAATTGGCTTCCAGCGTTTGAGTGTTTGAACTTTGTACCTACATTAAATTCAAATCTAACTACTGAAACTACACTTCTCAGATGTATTAAACTCTGATATACAGTCCAAAAGAAAGTTTAATTAAATTCGAAATTCTAAAGCAAAGCACAACCAAACAACCCATCCGCAACAAACCAAAAGACCTTCATCAGAATGAACAAAAAAAAATATCACATTAGACTCAGAAACAGGGTGAAAGCGCAGTTAAGTTTCATTAATTAATTTATTAATTAATCCTGAATTATTTCTTAATTAGTAAAAAAAAAACTATAAGAATGGTTGTTAGATTTCCATTGTCTTTTTTTTTGCTTTGAAGGTTTGTCAACAAACGATTTTCTATCCAATTGTCGACTTGGCTTATTAACCATTTGTAATGACACAATACTAGGATCGTTAATTGGAATAATAAATCGTCTTCGCTCTTGGTTCCACTAAACACTACACATACTCACAAAGATGGACATAGAACGATCACCCACGCTAGCTTTAGTCCCTGTATCAAGATTTATTGATATGAATGCGCCACATTTCCAATACAACAGTCAACAAATATATAGGAAAGACAAAGAACAAACTAGTTGCAATGACACAACAGGAAATCGATAAATTTTGCCTATATGTTAGGTACATATATAGTAAATAGCGTAAATACTCAATATATGAATATATGTACACGAAATTATACCATATCTTTTGAACAATGCAGAGGCGAATTTAGGGGCTAGAGCCCAGGGCCCCGTTCAATCAACTTTTTTCGCTAGATATCCGTAAGGTAGGTACTAATTAATGTTAATTTCAAGATTGCAAAACAACAAACAAGGCCCATCCGCTGTCGCGTTCCTGAAACTCCACTTTTTCATTTAATTGTTCTTTGTGACTGATCACCGTCATCGTCGGCATGTACACTCAAAATTTTGATTTTGGTGTACACCTTGAAAAGTTCAAAATTGACTTTAACGCTGGTCTTCAATTCCTACATAGTGCGAGTCACTTGATTGCCATATTTTATCATCCAAGTACTTTGGTTAATTTGGTAGGGCCCGAAACAGTATTAGCCCAGGGCCGCTAAAGCTAGCGGTCCGCCACTGGAAAAATGAATGTATCTGAATTTATACAAATAAATAAACGTTTATTTTATTTGCTTATTCATTTTGAGGATAGGTTATTTTTATAGGAATTTATTTTGTGACGCAATTGCAATCTGAGACAGAGAGTTACGCAACCAGGAGGGCGCTCTCGTTCGTAGCCGTTCCCTGTAACTCGATCAGAATTATTTATATCTGATGTACCTAATGAAGAAGTTAACTCTCCCGTCCGGTTATTATACGGCCAATATAATTGTATGATGGCTAGTAGATTGAAGAAAATAATATAATGACTTAATATAGTTTCAAGTCCACCTGCCCATGCTTGGGTTTCTTTGCTTAATGCTTGCGGTTAGATTGTTAGTGCTTTCTTGTTTGTATCTCGTTCGACTACCTGCTACGTTTACAATTCTGCACGTTGATGTTGAAGCTGTAAAAACAAAACCGTATAAAGAAACGCTGGGCGCAAATGCATCAGCATCCAATCACCGAACTATATAAGTATAAGTAATAATACTTTACTCTAGCTGTAGCTAGAGCTTCATATGCCAATGCGAAAGGAATGCATCGGCAGCTAAAGCTAAAATAACTTTTTCTTCGTTTTTGCTGGTAGCTAGGCTACGATCCAGATGCAGTTAGTTATATATGTGCATCAGAGTTGTCTGTCTGCGCTTGCATTTCCAATTTTATACGTTCAAGACTTCTTATAAGCTTAACCAATAGCAGCAAATATATTTTTAAAGAAAACGAATTAGAACGAGATTCAAATTCAGTTGAACCGAACTCAATATTACTTATGCATTTATAGTTTTGAAACTTCTAAAACTACTTCATTTCTAAGTACGCCGAACGAGTAATTGTAGTTCAGTAAAACCATCAAAGCAGGGCATATGGCATATGCATATCAGTAAGTAGTAAAAGAGCTGAGCTGGGCATACGTTTTTAGAGTATTTATAGTTTTATGTTAGTCGGAAACTCTTGTTGGGCTAAATGTAATGAAGAATTCGTATGCATTATGGAAATGAGTTTCCCATTAAAGTCGAGCTCCCATTTTCGGACTAGGACAGAATAAACTATGAAACTACATTGTTGTTTAATGATTTCTTTAGTCTAATAAGTAAACAAACTATCACATTGAAAACAATTAACTCTTTTATATATTTTGTGGGTATTACTCTTTAGGGAACCCTTTGTTTGGAGTACTAATGGCTTTTTCAACCGAAATAAAACAAAAAAGATTACAAGAAGTTTCAAGAAACAAATTCTAAAAACTTCTACAGACTACCTAGTTCTAGTTCTTGTTCTGTATGGTTCTGTTGTGATGTTTACACTTCATCTTTTCCATTCTCTGGTCTAGTTGCTCCTCTTTTCATGCCCATTCATTGTTTTTGTCCAATGAGAGTACATTTAGGTGTATATTTGAAACGAGTACACACAGCAAGCAAGCAACCAAGTAGCAGGAAGTGCACTCCAGCGCGTTTACCATGGATTGGTCTAAAAACTATACAAGCCTTTTGCATGTATATACCCATCATTCTGATGAAAGAAACATTTCATGCATATGCACATGCACAACTTCCAATTGCAATTGAAATTACATGCCAACCAGTCACCTTTCATGGCTACTACTTCATTCTCCCCCTGTATAACACTCTCCATTTTTCCCGCACAATGTTTTTATTTTGACCCTCCCTGACTACCCCTACAACTAGTTGTTGCTCCTCTGGTCAAATGTTTTGCAATGTCATGTTCCCAAGTTGGTTCTGTCCTGTCCTGAGCAAGTATCAGATTAAAAACATCTGATGCTACTTAACTGATCCTTGAACATACGTAGCTGAGTAACTAGTAGATGTAAGTGAAGTGTTAGAAGTTTGCATTTCCTAGTGTGTGGTCCCCAGTGCAAGGTCACTACTAGCTTAAGTTATGTGTGGTCAACAAGAACGAGAATACATCAATTCAACTAAGATCGGACTTCTGATTTGTACTTATATAGCAAGTATTTTTATTCCTATTATTCACATCTTATTAGTTGTTTGCTTGCTTGCTTGCGCTTGTCATGGGTAATGAGTGACGCCGCTTCCCCGAACCCAAACGAACTCAATTACAATGCAGTAGAGTAGATGTTTCTCTTTTTACCTGGGAGTGGTCGAACGCTCGCACTTACAACTTCCAAGCAAAAGTATTTTAGAAACCGACCGTCTGTTCGTCTAGATATCTTCATTCTTGATTGTAGTTTAAGTTAAACTCAGGTTGGCTTGCCTTTGGGGCTTTCTTTGGTCGTGGCGCGGGACCTACGTTAGAGTTCAGTTCGTTTCACGGCACATGATGGGAGGTCCGACCCAACACGGTGAGACCATCAACAATTCGTGAAAGAGACATATCGCGGATTAAAAAACGAACAATACGAAAAATGCCGACTTTAAAAGCATGAATTACCTCTTAATTACGATAATTAATTAAGTGTTGTTAATAATAGGTGAGATGTTTTTTGTATAGGCTTTATAGTATCCACGTTGTCATGTTAATGCTTAAAACTTAAGGAAACGTTTAATCTTTTTTTTTTTGGGTCTTGTCCGCAATGATTGCTTGGATGATGATGGCGATCAGAGAAACCAGTCGACCAGGCAAGGACCACCGACACCGACAATCCGGCCAAAAGAACTCGCTGTAAAGAACAACTTTCAAGGTCATCGAAAATACGGTTCCGTAATCATTTCGATCAAAGATGTCTTATCTCCCATTCGAGATTCGAGGACACAGCACTGTAGAAATGTAGATTATTCGTGAATTCCAGATCGCTGACAACGTTTTAATATTTTATATTGTACAGTGTCTTGCGGTTTCAGAATGTCTTCTCCTCTTTTATACTTATAAATAAGTTTTAAAGTTTCAACAAGAAATTACGCACAATGCCGTGCCGTCATCAACATTCCACAGCATTGTTTTAACAAACCATCCAAAATCCACAGAATTATTAAAAGACCAGGCGGAACTTACTTGTTGTCGGTGTTGTAGTCTTTTGTGTTTATTATTTAGTCAGACTAGAGGGTATGGATGTTCTTTGTCGTCCGAGAATAATATCTCTTCGTTTTTGTATTAACAAACAGAAGAGGAAGACACGCCACACTTTCCTTCTTCATTCCTGTTTCACAACTTTATTTTTCCCATCTACTACAACAAAGTTGTAGTTGCTTCCACTACCTATATAGATAGAGAAGGATGATGTACGAGTGTAGCGCTATCGAATGGCTTTTGTAACAACCAACAACATTGCAACATTTAATGTTGTAACATTGCAGAGGAACTACAGTGGAAGTATGAAAGTACTACAATGATGAGAAGAGGAAACGCCACGCCAACATTGAGTCGTAGAAGTAGAAGTACTACAAGCAGTTTTAAAAACTTCCAAAACAATATTAGTTTTTAAAGAATTTTGCTGATGTTGATACCACCACTAACCAGTAGTCATGTACATGTTACCTTGTTTCTTGTTCACTTTATTTTATACTCAGTCAGCACTTATTCTTTAAGAGAGTTATTGTCATAGTTTTCTTTATCAAAATATAAATAGCCCAAGGCAAAGCTATTGTCTTTGTGTAAAGTCCAAAGAAATAAGAGATTACGGTTTGGTGATTTCTAAACTTGTTTTTCTCTTAATACAAATCCAAAGACTAGTAACTTTTTAAAAGTTCTTTCGTCTGAATTTAGTTTCGAGTTCCGAATTTCGAATTTCATTAATGGCTTCATTAAAACCCAACAATTTTCGGTTTGTTTTGTCTCTATGTATAGTGGTTAGTGGAGCAAAGAAATCGAGATAGATTAGATAAAATTAGATGAGCTCTGCCTCTCCCTCTCGACTAAACACCGGTTTTTCTTTTTACAACAGCACCCACCTGCCATCAAAACGGAACCCCCATTATTATATGTCCTTTTTATACCCCACCTGGCGTCGTCTTACGCTTACGAGTTTGTCATGCCATGGCTTTTGATCGTTGGTTGCATATGGACCGACGGTCTTTCAATTTAGGCTTGTCACGCTTTTATGCCATTTTTGAGATGCACCACCGGCCATGTTTAAAATACTAAAGACCTTACTACACCAAAAGCACAGGCTTTACTTTACCTAAAAACGTTATTATTAAAAATTGGCCAGGAGAGGATGGGAGAGAAGAAAAAGTTAAAAGCACAGCTGTTGCCTATGATGATGTCGAAATATACAGTACTGAAAAGTAGGAAGTTAATTTTATTAAAAATTAATTGCATTTTGGCACGATGAACGAACGAAGTTGCTGATCTATTTATTTTATGCAAGTCATGTCCTTATTGCACTATAATATTTATTATAGTATATATAGTACAAGGAATTATTTACTTATGCTTCATCCTGGTGCGCGGGTGGTTTTTGTGTATTTATTGTTTTTAGTCATTTCGTTTAATACTAACACGAATACACAGTAAGTTTAACAAATGCAAATTTATTTAATGTGATTTACGATCCGTTGGTGCAGAATGTGCACGTGCACTCGAAAAACGAAAAGCAAATACAACTGGAGTAAATATATAAAATAGTTTTTAAACAGTTTACAAATTGTACATTTAAAATTAATACTTGCATTGTTTGTCAATGGATAGTGAGACTTTGTAATATTGAATAAGTATAGTAAAATAGAATGCGGAATAGTCTCAACAATTCTTTCTTATCAAACACTTTCAAGTAAAAATAATTTTTTCTATACCTATTTAGTTATATGGTCATTATTAGCATTTTTTCAGTGATTAATGGTACCTATAAATCATTACCGTGATTAATGGATTTTCATAAATCACTGCAATTTATATAACATTGATTTCGTATATTCGTAAATCATTTAAAGTTCAACAAGATTTAACAAATTTATCTACATGATCTAAAATCTCGAAAGAACCCGAAGAATTCCGACAATGGCTTTATGTGTATCGCCCGCCATATTATTACAGCTGTCAGTTGCTTCATTGAGAACATCACAATTTGTATTTTGTGTTTTATATAGTGCAAGGTGTAGAAAAAGCATAGTATTAT
>JARJEB010004631.1:0-16624 GCA_030264535.1 Liometoxenus newtonarum
AACTACCTACGGTAGTATCGGAAAGTAAAAATGCGGTGCGAGACACCGCACAACTTTCCGATAGGTATCTACTTAGTGTACCTATACATATAACGAAATTAGTTGAAGAAATAAAAAACGATGGAAAGGAATTGCTTTATAGCACAATCCTGTATTTCATCAGTTCGATGACTGACTAAGAAGCAGCAATTACCACCGTTAAAAATGATTGATATTTGTCCGCAAATGACAGCTCTTTTCTATTCGATCTCGTTCACGATGAGTTGCAAAATCGCGATAAACCCAACCAAACCATTTTTTTCGGGATGCTTTCCTATTACCTTCGGTAGTATCGGAAACTAAAAATACGGCGCGGGATACCGCGCAACTTTCCGATACTTAGTGTAACTATATAACTAAATTAGTTGCAGAAACAAAAAAAAAACGATGAAATGGATTTGCGCTGTAGCATTATCGTGTATTTCATCAGTTCGAAGAGTGAATAAGAAGCGGCAATTACAACCGGTAATAATGATTGATTTGTCCGCAAATGTCGGCTCTTTCCTATTCGCTCTCGTTCACAATGAATTAGTTACAAAATCGCGGTAAATCAGGGCAAAAACAATTTTTTCGGACTTAGGGAAGCGATGTTCGTGACCATCCATCTGTCGTGAATTTTTGTGGTGAATCCGATACTTTTCTAAAACTACCTTCGGTAGTATCGGAAAGTATAAAACGCAAGAACTGCAAATGGTCACCGTTAGTTGTTCGATTGTTTCTAGCACAGTACCTAGATATCCAACAAAATCGTGGTCAAATCCATGGAGCTAAATGAACGAATAACGAAACCGCAGTTACATTGCTTGGTTGGTCAACGAAAGCGTTGTTTCTGTACTCATCCTATAACCAAGAATGCGGGATTGCAGAGCAATTGCACTAAAACTAATTTACCACTGCAACATTTATTTATTTATCTTCTGTAGTTGCCTACTGGACTACCATAGCTGACTGAACCACATAGAAAATCCTATAAATATTCCAAGGTGATTCGAGCATTTCTCGTTGGTGTAACCATATTTGCCGATTAAACACTTGCATCATTCCCAAAATGATTATGCTCCTTCCCCGAAATCAATCGAAAACTCTATTTAGAACCACGCAATTATCATAATTTTTCCAAAGTACTTTTACTAAGGACATCTCAAATAAATAACAAATAAAATTAACAGGTGATTGGTCAACTGAGTAAAGATGGAATATATAATATTAGCTATATATATAAAACGTGATTAATATAGGTACTGCCAGGGGCGTAGGGAGGATTCCATGAAGGGGCGGAGGGGCAAGAACAAGGAGAATATCAAAAGAAGCACTCCACCGATATTAAAAAACAAATAGAAAACGCAAAATTACCATAATAGACTTATCGCCAGGGGGGTGGGGGGCGTCAAAACATCGCCCCACCCTGCCTACGCCATGGGTATGGGTACTGCAGATTCGAGACTGCGTAAAACATATACTTATAAAATTAACAATTGAGTATTTAATAACCTAAAAATTTCGCTTTGTCATGGATGAAGGATGAAAACATGATGTCTAAAACTGGATAAACAAACACATTCGCCAGAATAGGATATTTTTCCTTAATTCGTGAAGATCCGTTGACCCAAGGTCAAAAATCGGCTTTTTGATCTGATCTCCGTGTGTCAACATATCGGGATGAAATTTGGTATCTGGGCAGCTCCAGCTGTCCCTCTAATCTGAACCTGCTCTAAAAATAAATAAAATCGGCCGGTAACGATGGCATTTTACTTGAACGTCAAAAAAAAAACCTACGTATAAGTGGCAAACAAAAAATACTTTCCTGTAGATATTCGATTTCTCTGCATATCAAGATCTATAACATTTTCCCGTAGGATGCATAGTTTGTGAGATATTAATTCCTAAAGTGTCAAATTAGTAACAATCTCAAAACAATGAACGGCCAGAATCGAAGGGGTATATAATTATGTAAAATAAATCGGTGCATTAAATTCGCCCCGCACAACATTCCGACCGTATCCACTATTATTTCGTATAACCCGACGATCGTAAATTCGTTAAAGTATTTTTTCTCGGAAAGTGGAAATGGTACAGAAATGTAGTGCTCTCAAAATTTCCACTTTCCGATCGAAATTGCGGTCGAAAGTTGTGCGTTGTGAATTTAACGCACCGATTTTTTTTATCGTTCGTTGCATCATATTTTTTAATGTGCACTTTGTTCACTCTTTTAATTTGTCGTCCGAGTCGGATCTTTCAGATTTTCAATTAGCGCCAACTGCGACTATACAGAAGCGTTCCGCTTCGGAGTTTCGAGCATCATTCCGACATGTGACGTTTCGTTCTATTCATCGTCGTGCTGTACAACAACGACACTGATTCCAGCTGTCACATTTTACTAACGAATCTTGCAATAGGAATCTCATCGCAACCGCGAAAAAGGCATAACAAAAAGGGTGTAAAACATTGAAAAGTTTGACTGATTTGCATATATAAACAATTAAATCTGAACAACATGGGGTTTTTTAATGTTATCTATTAAATCATGTGTATTGACAAAAGTTTTTTTTACATTGCGTCGGCTGTGAATAAAACTTGATAATTTATATTTTAATTCAGTTTTGATTGGCTATACATTAATTTTCTTTGTTTTAAACTTTATTTATTTACCTTCCTAAGAAGATTTTTCATCTTCCTCTGCGTGCTAATTCAATTTTTAGATAAATTGGTACACTACTTCTATTTTTATCTTTTCTTTTTCTTAAACACCTTTTCTCCTTTTCATTTCGCAACGTTTCTCAACTGTCGTTGCTTCTAAAGGTCACATCTTATCTCGTCGTCGCTGTCATCCTTTCGACAATTGTTCACTTGTTCAGATACAAGGGGACTTGGCATTGTGGTGTTTCCCATTCTTCGTTTTGCAGTTTTCCGCATTTCGTCTTTTCGTGCGTTTATTTCTCCAATATGCCCACGTAGATTCTTCCGGACGACCGTCTTTTCGTGCTTGATGTTTATATGTATCGGAGTTGCGGTTTCCGAAAAGGAAATTTAATTTTCTCGCCGTTTTATCGTCCCTTTTCCGTGGGGGTAGATAACTTCACATTAACATGCCTCTATTTTAACCGCGCCACCGTATTTAACTGGCCCTTGTGTTCAACGTTAAAATATATCGCTTCATTAGTCCGCAACAAACCGGAAAAAAAAACAATTCACACTTAATTAAACGAATAAGGATAAGAATAGGAAAATGGAATAATTCATAAACCACGACGTGTGTGAATTCATGTTAAATATAAATCGGTGCTTTAAATTGGCTTCATACGTTATATTTCTAGATTTTGAGTATTTAGAATGTTAGGGAGTCGCCATGGTTACTCTATTCTAATTGTCTTGTGATTGTTACTAATATGAAAGTTTACGAATTAATATCTCAAAAACTATGCATCCGACGAGAAAATGTTATAGGTGTTGAAATGTAGAGAATTGAAAGCCCTACAAGAATATATATTTTGTTTTTACGTAGGTGCAATATTGAGCCAGTTATATGCAAATTTATGTTTTGACATTCAAGTAAAGTGCCCTTCTTTACCAACCGATTTTATTTATTTTTACACCAGTGTCTAGGGTTATATGCCCACATACCAAATTTAATCCCGTACGTTGCTTGGTTTGCCCAGAATTTTGCTGACATAGAGCAGACAGACACACAAACGGACATCAGACAAAAACGTAAATTTTTGATCTGGGGTCAACGGATCTCCACGAATTAGGGAAAAATAAGACTTTAATTTTTATCCGATTACATTACTTTCCTATTACTATATACCTTCGCTATATGGTCGGAAAGTAAAAATATTTAAAGTAAAAATAATGGTGAATTGATTTCTAACGAGTTCAACTATGTCCAATTTCAATTTCTATTCCTCTCAATTCGGAGGATGCACATTCGACAATTTATATATCCTTTTTGGAAATATAATTCCGGTTTCTGTTTTATTTCCTTTTCTTGTTTTGTTTCCCTTAACTCTTTCTTGTAATAGAAGCGCGGGGGGCACCATCCCAGAAATTCACAATAGTTTATTGCATCATATCGCATCGTCCTGTTTATTAACGACCGAGCCAGATTAGTCTGGCTTCGGTCCAAATTCGTATACGTCGAAACATCCTCGTAACATTGGAGACAGTGCGTCTCGCGTTTTGGGTGCTGCGATTCAATGCGTCGTACAATTCTCATTTTATGATTTACATGACGTTATATGACATAAAAAGAATCAAACAAACGAATGGACAACACAGTTTAATTATTCAGATTTATTATCGCATCCAACATTAATAAAATCCAACTGAAACGTACTTATAAAGGAATTTACAGCAAAACTCAGAAACAAAACACAGAATGTTGAAAAAAATAGAAAAAAAAATTAATAGGACAATAATCACATTTGTGGCATTTTACAAATTATTTCTTTCATTTTCAAATGATTTCTTATTGTATGTAGTAGAAACTATTCTTAAACTTCATACCTATAGATCTTTATCCTTTTTCCTGTGCCTGTAAATTATTCCTAATATTTTTATTGTACTTGCCTACTTTATCGTATAAGTAAAAAATGTCTCTGCTTACCTACATAAAAATTAATTTGTACTCTATTATCATTGTGATGAAGGTTAAAAGATTCAATCGTAAATTGTATATTTGAAAAGAAGTGCTTATATTTATTGTAGGACTAGTAGTAGTAGTCAAAAGATAGCGGTCAGGACTATGAAGCCCAGTCGGCGGTTATATTGATGTCTTCAAAAGTCACAGGATGTTAAAAACGATGTAGGTAACAATAGTTTGAACGAAACGGAAATTTCTTACTCACATAAAGCAATTTGTTTCGTGTTTTTTTACGTTCCCACAATACCGAAGGTAAATTTGGTATGGAAAAATATGTATTCGGTCAATAAATTAGTTTCACGATCGGAAAGTTCCACGGACTAGTAATCGGAAAGTTTTGCGGTGCGAATCCGTACCGATTTATTTATTCTTTTTTTTTCAATCTTTGGCCAAGAACGGACCTTATTGACACTACCATGCCAAAAACATACCAAAATTATAGTTTTATTTTAAGATTATTCATTTGGAATTAATATGGCGAGCATTTTTCTTTGACCATTTCATTATCATCATCATCACTATAAAATGGATGTTTAGATTTATGTTATAACTGATTTTAAGCGAACCACATCGTACAATTGTAACTTTGAAGTTTAGTGGTTCATTGACGATGAGCACAGGTATGTGTGCCGTTTATGATAATTGATGTTTCACGATGGGTTTCGGTTGAATGGGTGTAAGTACAAACTCGTATATCAGTACCAGGCGGGTGTTTTTTATTTCGTGTTTTTTTTTATTCTTTGCTTAACTTTTTTATTCATATATGTGGAAGGTGCGGTAGGTGCATGTGTAAAGAGCAAGTGTTTTTGTTGATTACCATAAGTCGCATATACATACATCGACGCCCACATTTTTAAATCCAAATTTCATTCTTTTCTTCTTCTTCTTCTTTACATTAATGGCTCTGTTTTGTGTGTGAGAAAAGAAAGAAAATAAATATATTAAACTTATGCAACATTTATAAAAAGTTTAATTCTATTTATGATTCGAATAAATTAAATTTACTTATAGAAATATCTAAATGACTTGTCATTTTTCAATTCGTTTTTATTCATTTTTTATATGGTGTGTGGAGAAATGGCCAATGGCACGAGAAAAGACAAGTCAAATAAATACTTAGGTATATAAAAAATTAACCCTAATGTTTATTTATTTACCGTCGAAGTCGAGAAGTTGATGCGGAGAAAAGTTTACCGCGTACCGCGAAGTTTCGTTAGAGCGAATGAAGAAGACTTTTTTTTTGTTAATTAGCACTTTTGGTGAGTTTCCGCCAAGGGAACTTGCTTTCGTCAATTAGGCAAAAGATGTAATGCGTACAGTAATGGCAACGTCATGAAACACCAATGCACATTTCTTCGTAATGTTTGACTTGTTTCAAGATTTCTTAGCAATCCGAAACTCAAACATAACTTTTCAAAGTTTTCAACCCTGCAAGTAAACTAACTCATTGACATTTGTAATTTGACAGTTAAGTATGTGAATAATGATTATTCGAGCAATTATTGCGCTCTCAATAAACAAAGTATTGCGTTATGAGCGAGTACGAGTAATAAAACGAGCACAAAGAGTTACGAACACTATTTCTTGCACGCTCACAATTATATATTTTAGAAACAATAAGCCAATTTAAATCATAAAATCACTAACGTTGCTTGAATGCAGAGTCAAACGTCAGAAGGTCGAATGCGAGGTCGAGGTTACACGTCAACGAGCACATCGAACTATTTCAAAACGTATGCAACCCAAACAACAATTGTCTATTACTGAATTGAAAATATAACGAGAAAGAAGGAGACGGATATATCACATACTGTTATGTAATGGCAAAAAAAGTGTGACAGTTTTGTAGATAAATCATTTTACAATTATTTATTTATATTTGAGCCTTATTTTTTGTACACTCACAATCATATTTTAGAAACAATATGCCAATTTAAATCATAAAATCACTAACGTTGCCTGAATGTAGAGTCAAACGGTCGAAGGCGAGGTCTAGGTTACACGTCAACGAGCACGTCGAAAACGTATGCAACCCAAACAACAATTGTCTATTACTGCATTGAACATATAACGAGAAAGAAGAACAATTTTATAAATAAATCATTTTATAATTATTTGTTTATACATTTAGCCTTGTTTATTTTTATTTTATATGAATATATAATTTTTAGATTATTCAAGTGTTAACAATTCTCTCTAAAGTTGTTTTGTAAGCCCCCTCTTCTGAAGAGTTACATTGCTAAAATTGTAAACGTACGTCTGTTATGAATGTTACAAAAGTATACACGACGATTGGGCAATTTGGTACCGCTGTGCTGGTGCAGCCCTTCTCTTCTAATACAGTTTAAACTCATTAATATTATAAGCGCCGGCAGTATGAACACCAACTTGTACTGGTTCCCGTACTCGACACTCCTCGACTCCACAGATTCAACGAGTGTGTATAAAGTATAACAATTCGGCAAATAGAGTCAACTCGTCGTTGCGCCAGCCTTGTCACAAATGTGAATGATTTATAATAAGCTCTTTATGCTACTCTCAGTACTCAAGCTCTTTATGCTACCAGCTACACAGTACTCAGTGAACTGTACCCCTTTCCACCTTGCTTTTGCCTTTGCCACTGCTTTCACTTCGTTACTCGACTCCCAAACTGAAGAACAAGACCAACTCTGATGGTAGTAACCTGGCCTAGCCTAGGGGAATAATCCAAAATAGAAAGAAAGAGACAGAGAGAGAGAGAGAGAGAGAAGGCACTCTTACTTAAGGTCTCAAAGAGTAGAACCGGTACGCGCTCGGTTGCCCTGTTGATTGTCGACAAATTTAATTAATTAAGACGAATATGATTAATCGGTCTCGTTGCTCGTTACTAAGTGCCTAGACAGGTGTCCGCCGTTATGAAATTATTAAACGATCGATTCGTGCCTTCACAAATTTATAATACTCATCTATACCTAGGTATATAAGGGAAAAATGAATTGGTATCTACTTAAAAAATGAAATAAAATATAAAATGAGTACGAGCTTCGAACAGGATACACATTCGAGAAGATTTTCGACCGGGGAGTTATTATCCGACGCGCTCGGACAATTTCCCGTTCATAAATCGCGTACGGGACGTGCGAGCTCCGATGTGTGTTGTTGGTGCTCTACCAAAGAAACTATGTAGTTGCTAGATTGTTACGAAGCGGGGGACAACCACACCGTACTTCCTTCGGGGGCGGAATGTTCATTTCCGGCTTTGCTCCAGCTTCAGCTAGTTTCACTTAACATTATCATAAACTTAATCCCGCCGAACGAGAAAAATATCGTTTGACCTTCTTTAACATCTTGACGACTGTGCAATGACACTTTTATGCAAGTTTTTGTCAGCAAACTTGTAAATATATCTTCCTTATTTAATCTCTGCACCAAAAGAATGCCGTCAAAACCAAGATTTACCGGGGAAATATTATAAAATATTCTTTCACATTTCGTAATTAGGTTTTAATTATGTTTGACTTCCATCAGACACCGAGTAATGTCACAAATGAACAGAGAAAACCAACCATCTTATAATAAATATACAAAATTCCTTAAAGCAGATCCATTAACAGAAATCTGACATTAAGGATTGTCAATCAATCAGTCAAGACTAGGAAATTTATTTGGCCGCAGAACCAGAAAACATTGCTTTCCTAACCTTCGGTCTGATGATAGTAGAAATAGAACAATTTGTGTTTCAAGACATTTTGACGATGCATTTTAGTAGTTGTGACAATTTGAATGGAAATAGAAATTCCGTATTTATATATTGCTCAATTATATGGCAACTGTAGCAATAGACATTTTAGTTACATTTGTAAGCAAGGTCTAGGAGAGCATCCAGCGGTTGAGAAAACCGAAGTTGTGGAGTGGGCGAAGCTCTTCTGGTGGCAAGTCAGTTCTGGATAGCTAGGCAGCTTTCCAAGCATCGGGCACCGCAAAGATAAAGGAAGACTGCCGACTGATTTATGCGGAATGAATCCATGGAATTTAGACAGACGAAATTTACATGAATTATTCGAATGCGATTTTGGTTCTACGAGAAAGGATAATGTTCCAACGACTACTCGAACTCAAACCCTGTTCGCAAATGCATGAAGAGTATTCAAATCACTCGTCGAATATACATTATTCTTATTCGTATGCATCGTCAATAAAAAACTTACTCGTATCTCATAATATTTGATGAAACCTATATTTTTTGGGGTCATAGACACAAATGAAATGTTATAAATTATGAAATGATATTATAAATTTTAGTTGATTTTTATTTTCCGACCATATACCGAATGTATACAGGTATAGGAAAGTAATGTAATCGGAAAAAAATGAAAGTCTTATTTTTCCATGATTCGTGGAGATCTGTGGGACTCCAGGTCGAAAATCGACTTTTTTGTCTGATGTAATGATAAAATCATTGCGTGTCTGTCTGTCTGCCTATGTGTGAGCAAGATTCCAGGCAAACTAAGGAACGTATGAAGATGAAATTTGATACAAGTAGAACCTGGTATTAAAATAAATAAAATCGGTCGATAAAGAAGGCCACCTTACTTGAATGTTAAAACATAAATTTCCATATAACTGGCTAAATATTGCATCTAGGCAAAAACAAAAAAATATATTCTTGTAGGGCTTTCAATTCTCTATATTTCAACACCTATGACATTTTTTCGTCGGATGCATAGTTTGTGAGATATTAATTCGTAAACTTTCGTGTTAGTAACAATATCATAAAACAACCCGTGGTTCCCATGGCTACTCCCTAACATTGTAAATACTCAAAATCGACAAATACAACGTATGAAGCATATGAACGTTATATTAGCTTATACGAAATATATAATATACAGGGTGTTTCAAATATGCAGTTGGCTGTTTCAAATAAAATGAATCGGTGCGTAGAACTCGTGATCGTAAACGTAATTTTGACCAGAAAGTGAAAATTGCACAGAAATTTAGTGATATGAAAGTGTAATCAATGTAATTTGCACTGTCCGGTCAAAATTACTTTTATATATATTTATATTTGGAATCCGAATCTAAGTATGCCCAGAGAGTTTTTGTAAGACGTGTTTTTGATTGTCGTAACACGACAATCCAAGGTCGGACGCTCTGCGCATTTCGTAACAAAAAGACGTAAAGGTGAAAGACGTGTTACTTCATTTCTCAGCTGTTGTCGTGCCACTTTATTAGTTCAAGTTATTTGAGTTGTTTTGTCATACGTAGCCTTGCCTCATCTCCGACCTCAATTTTTAGCAGCAAATAACTTACTGCACGTGACATCATATAAAAACTCTTAATTGTAGATACGTATGTTCACTTTATGAAGACGTATTTAATTAACGTATCACGAGATTCAAAAATATGACTTGCAAAAACTCTCTATTAATTAATAAAATTTATCATTTCATTCAATTTTAAAACCGACATAAAATGTTATTCAGTTTTATGAAATCATTGTGATTCACTAATGAAAAGCACTATAAAAGTTTAATTTCTGACAAACCAATAGCAGTAGCAACGTCTTTAATTGACTGGGACTATACTAAAAATTTCTAATTATTTGAGGATCTTTAAGGACCATTTCTTATTATTTTGCGCCATTGCAAAATTATTGCAGCATTATTTCAGACTAAACGAATTTGTGCCGTAATGTTTATTTCTAACTTTATACCGGCCGATTTTGTTTATTTTTACTCCAGGTCCAAGTTAGACCGAAAGTTGCCCAGATACCAGTTGCTTGGTTTGACCGCAATTTTGTTCGCATGCACGCACTCAGACAAAAAAGTCTATTTTTGTCCTAAGGTCGACGGATCTTCACGAATCATGGAAAAATAAGATTTTGATTTCTTCATGATTACATATCTTTCCTATATCTACATACCTTCCGTATGTGGCCGAAGAGTAAAAATATTCCCTAAATGTGTTTTAAATTGTATCATTAGCAATAACAAATTTATTATGTCTAATGAAATTAATTAAATTGCATTAAAACCTAATAATAATTTAATTGAAACTCAAGTTTTATATTTCGAATTACTTATACTGCTGCCAGTATAACGGCTACCTCGCACTGCGCCCCGTGACGAGCCACAATTCAGATGATATTGAAGTATGAGTTTGGAATATTCCAGGAAGTTTAATTTAATTTAATTTCATGAATTTCGGTCTATACGGTTTCAAATTGTCGACATTATTTCTCAACAGTTCTAATGGCTATTTTGATACGGCAACAATTTGCGCGTCGTAGATTATTGAAATTTACTTCATCACAACTTACAAGCGCAAATACGGGTAGCAGAGTGGTAAGTGTGGGAACTAGGTAGTTTGATGGATTATTATTGTTCGAAAACCAATACATCTTTGGCACCGAGTTTAGAACACGTGTTAATAGTGTATAGGTAGGTAGCTCTTGGACTTCGAGAAGTGTTGATTTGGCTGTTGGATGTTGAGTTGTTGGGGTTTGTAAGTCGGAAGTAATCAAGGACCTAATCAACCGTCGCATTGTTTCGACACTACCTTCGGAATTACTTGCGGAAACTCCGTTTGTCAGTTATATACCATTGTAAACACATACTGGTTGCTCCAACAAATTTTAAATGAATTATTTAATTATAGTTTAAAATTAAATAATTATGATTACTTTAAGATGGTTCGATGACCATTCTATTTTTGTAGTTAATTTAATAGTAAATGGAGTTGCATTGAAGTCATTTGGTAACCTTGACTTCAACCTTCAACGTTTTGGTGAGCAATACGCATTCAGTAATTACATTCAAAGTTGCATCGTTAGGCGACAAGTTTGACACGGTACAACAAGACAAATTTAATAACAGCATATTGCCGAGATAACTTTGCAAAGTACGAACCAGTTTTAGTTACTCGAGACTAAATACTGTACAAGTTTCTTACGACTATTATTAAGTGTTACAATTATAAGAAATGATAGAAACCTGTAGAGTGAAAGAGTTTTAAATCATACAAAGACAGTCATCGAATTCGCCGTGCATTTCGATGACTGTTTTCCAAAGAAACCGATATAACTGCTTTAGCTACCCCGCTTGCTCCTCTAGCTAATGCTCCTGTAGCACTTAAGGCTGCAAATAGTGGTATGATATTATTCTTGGCTTTTGAATTTTACGACGTCCACCAGCTTCTTTGCTAATATATGATAATCATAAGTAATAACAAAATATAAAATCGTTGTTGATTGTTCACGTTGACACTTTGCAATTTGCAACAATAATTTCTGGTGTTTAAAGTACACTTGAAAATTTCTAAATTACAATTTATACACTCAAGAAAAACATATAAATTCATCGATTTTATGTTTTATGTTTTATTAAATTATCTTCTGATATGTTATGCTAGTTTAGATAATATAATATACTCAAGTATGTTAGGGTGGATTCGGAATTCGAATTATTAAGGCTAATTACGCACTATAATAATATAAACTATAATTTTACAATGAAGTAAATTGCAAACGAAAACAGTACCTAAATGACTAATAGAATTATGAATCATCACCTCGCATTTGAAATAAACTTACCTATACTTAACAAATTATTTTTCGTCAGTTAAAAACATCCATCACTTAAATTGGGCGCACTTCCTCGCAATATGTGGCTTTCCGAATTATTGCAAATATGTAAATAATTTCGCATGATAACCTTCATATTTGTATCTATTGTATACTTATACCTATATTCGAACCTTTTCGATTGTTAAACTTATTCGACTTTGCTTCAACCTTTTGTGATAAATTCGTTCGTCATCACCGCACATATTCTTAATAAACATACTTAACAAATGATTTTGGGTGTGTTAAAAAACATCCATTACTTAAATTGGGCACTGCGCAATAGACTTAATGAATATTCAAATTATTTCACATTGAAGGAAAAAAACATTCTTATCTGTATATTCGGACGTCCGATTGTTAAACTTGACTTTGTCTCAACCTTGTGATAAATTCGTTTGTCAACACCTCATACTTAACAAACTATTTCAAAAAAGTTAAAAACATCCATTACTTAAATTGGTTACTTTGCGTTAATATGCTAGTACGCTATACTAAAATGATTTCGTATTAAATATCGCATATTTTGTAAATGTAAAATGTAATTTTGCAACTAATATATTGGCCCAGAAAACTTTAAATGGATTACGGATGTAAAGGATTTGTGCATTGGCACGTTTGAATAACGTAGTTTTCTCGTTGCAACATCATCACTTTTTACCTTACGTTTTGCGCACTAGTAGTCCAAAAGGATTCCTCCTGTTGCTACGAATTGAATTACAATTACAAACCAGGTGCATTTAATACTTATAGGTACAGCACTTATTCATACAGACTAATTATGTTTTAGTCGTTGGATATGTTCTAGTTTGAGCCTGATCATCCAATGATGCAGCTTTCAGTTGAATGGTCGACTATACAAATAAATTGCACCGAGAGAAACATTGATATATTACAGGGGTCGGCAACCTTTTCTTGAATAATTAACAATCAACAAGAACAAAAATTTTCACGTTTATGGCAGACCGATTTAGGGTTTGCTATTAGAGATGAAACTTTGTGAAACAGTTTGTGTTTAATTTCTTTATTATTTTGCTTGGCTGGCTGCTTGAAAGTCAACGGCAGGCCGCAGTTTGCCGACCCCTGATAGAATCTAAGGAATATTTTAACTTGTAACAATGATATGGACATTTGTACAGAGAGCTAAAGAGCAGCTTCGCCTGATTTACATGACCTAAACATGCATAAAACTGAAATTCTGAAATTAATTCTATATAACGGAATGTTTAATCCACTTTGCAATTTTGTATTTTATATATCCCATAGCTGGTTATATTTACTCGCTTCTCGAACTCAAGCAAAGCTTTTAGTCTTCGTTGCATCGATGCTAAATGCAGACCGGGACATTTATACAACACTAGTTGGAATATATTTTATAGAAATTCCAAATTCTCAATTTCGTTGTGCACTAACAAAACCAACGATTCGACAACTTGAAATCCAATACAACGCGAGTCGAGTCAGGCAAGAATCCTTCGTAACGCAGATTTCACTTCAGAGGATCACAATCGGTGCGCGATGCGCATAAAATTTCGTGCAGACGTTCCTTATAATAACAAATTTTCTATAGATATACATATATAGTCTTGATGCTTTAGACGTAATACGAAACTGCCTTGGAATATTCTAATTTGAAAATTCAATTTGCACTTTTTAGAAGTTTATTTATATCGAATACTGAGATATTCGAAATTCGGGACGACTTTATTATAAATTGGCAAATATTTTTTTCCATATTTATTGAAATTAATTAACTTTTACAAGTTTTTGAATTGCTCGATCTTCATTTATGAATTTCTTCACGAAGACGTCGTCAATTTTTATCTGCTCTTGATTGTAACATAAATTTTTTTAGAAAAAATTGAAAAACTTCGCTAATTTACCATTTAACAAACGAGAATTCATGCTTCATGCTTAATCATTACAAAGATTTTTGTTCTTTTTGCTTTTCACCTTGCCATTATTTATTGTTTGATAATAAGTAATTATAACCACACCTTAATAATTCATCACATTACTTTTGATGAGAAAAGGAATGAAGAACAAATAGCAAATAATTCCAATTAACCATAACTTTATATGTATGTGTTACTATAAAAGTCCGAATATTGGTAAATGTTAGGTTAAAACCAGTCAGATTTGGTAAATCCTAGAAATTACTAGTCAATCCTAGGTTAGCATTATCAAATAGCTGCATTAAAATACCTTTTCAGTAAAAATTGAGTGATTTTACTTGTGGGATGCCCAATTTTATTGACCCTATCTCGGTCCGTACTTTATTATTGCATAAAAAACACTCACGGATAGAACTACGGCTGTTACAAATTTCTTGCGTTAAATAACTTTTCAAAATCTATATTGAAACCATAAAATGCAAGTGAAAATGCGAGATGGGTGGGATCGAACCGTCCAAATGTGTTTGGGTAAAAGCAATAACCTTTTTGAGTCCCGAGTCGGGAAGTTCCCGAGTACTGTTGGTAAAAAATTACCTGTGTTAAAATATGACTGTTAAAATGTAAAACCTAGGATTTAGGTACAAATTTCGGAGTTTTACAGTAACATGTGTACCTGTGTACCTATCTCGGTCCTTACTTTATTGCATAAAAAACACTCACGGGTAGAACTGCGGCTGTTACAAATTGCTTACGTTAAATAACTTTTCAAAATTATCGAAACCATAAAATACAAGTGAAAACGCGAGCTTGACAGATGGGTGGGATCGAACCGTCCAAATGTGTTTGTGGGTAAAAGCAATAACCTTTTTGAGTCCCGAGTCGGGAAGTTCCCGAGTACGGTTGGTAAAAAAATTACTTGTGTTAAAATCTGACTTCTAAAACGTAAATCCTAGGATGTAGGTACAAATTTCGGACTTTTACAGTAACATGTGTACCTGTACGCGATACTCAATGTAACAATCATTTATTCTCGTTTTTTTTTTGGAAATCATTCCAACTTGTTCTTCTTCTTTCTATAACAACTTGACTAGTTATTGTAATTAATGGTCATATAATAAATTCTACAGTGAGCACTGCGAGTTGAAAACGTTTGTAAGACCATATGTTCCAAGTTTCCCTGAAATAATTTATTTGTAATAATAAACGTGTTCATCGTCTGTTCGCGTTCACTTATGCTTGTGCAAAAAGCTAGTATATGTAATCTGAATAAGAAGAGTACATACTTTTTGTATCTATCTCCACAATTCTGCTCGAATTTGCATGCACTATGAACACGTTTAGTTTGAAACTTGTACAAATGTTGATGTTCAGCTGAGCGCCGGTCACATTACAATACAATATGAGACTACGATAAGAATATAACAATACAAACCATAGAGTAAATGACAAACGAAAAGAAACAGCTTTTATCAAACCAAACAGAGTGCTATTTAAGACGGTTGATATTATTTCCGAATAAAAAGTGCTCATATGTTCAATTTATTCAAAATAATCAACTTTTGGCGCTTTCTTTTTGAGTTTAAGCCAAACAATATTTTATAGAAATATAAAATCGACTTTTTACAGCAAAAGTTTATTTTTTTTGAAATTTGACCACCCTGTATATTCACTTATATCTAGCAAGTTAAGATAGAATGGGATACTGATTGTGAATGAGAAACATGTTGCAGAAAAGGTAAACAAACATATATGCGTGTTTCTACTTAAAACTTGTGTTGGTGGAGTTTTATGCAAATCTTCACTTTTGTGGTTTCATCATCAGACGCGCGAAGTCTTAACGAGGGGGCGAAAGAGTTAATTCTTCTTTTGTTTCACGGCGGACTATAAATTTTAACAACAAAAGAGGCGCGAACATGTTTTCCGATCCGGACATTTCATTACGATATGTTTAAGTCTGTTTACAATAAAATAACATTTTTTACATCAAAATCATTACACTTACAAATAAGAATTAAAGACTGCTGTGAAGTTAGCAATAGTTTTTCGTTCAACAAGAGATATTTTTAAAATTTCACATTTTTTGAAAATTATTCGTTTCCAGAGTGCTCATTAAATTTACTTTACAATCAGAAATTTCATATTTTATTGATTTCTAATTACATAACTTAAACATTTATACAAAATACTACTTACCTCTTCGGCACAAAAAAGAGTAATGAAGTTCTAATGTTCTGTGACGGGATCGAGACGCCTAGGGCTTGCCGGTTTTTTTATTCTTTACAATTTGTGGCGTTTTTGGTGACAAATAGGAAGACGACTGACGAGACTGACATATAATTATAATTTGCAGTTTATTTATTAGTGCTGACTTTTATATTTGGGCCGGCTCTTCAGAAATTCTTTGACCAATCGATACAACTACAATGTTTGTTCAATATTGTATATATA
>JARJEB010004636.1:0-13333 GCA_030264535.1 Liometoxenus newtonarum
GTAAAAGGAGGGAACTTGTGCTTGTCAATGTCCGTGTTTTCCACCTGCGGTTTATTGGTAACACCATGGGGTTAAAACCGTTCAACAACGACTAACTATACGACCTCAATGCTCTTAAGGTTCAAGGTGCATGTAGTTGTCATTGTCGAATAATAAATTGTTCACAATTTAGTAAATTGAGGGTGTTTAACATATTCTGAACCAATTATATGTCATACTGGATTGTCTTTTAGGCCGGTGGTCTCTTTCATTCTGGTTGAATGCATATGCAATTTAGAAAGATTTAGTGTCCATCAGACCAGTGGTCTTGCATTAAACCTTAAATCTTGTGATTATATAGGTATTCTATGCTCCGGTGAGACTATCACCCTGTCACATCGAATCGGTTAAAATTGTATATTTCAGTATTGCCTGTGCCCTGTGTCTGTGACTGTGAGGATATTTATAGATTGTGCCGGGAAAACTCGGAAAATAGGAATCTGTTGTTACCCTTTTGCTTTTCCCGCGCCCTGAATTCGCTCGCATATACATTACTTGGTTATATGATGAAATTATGCTAAATTAATTAAAAAGGTTCAATGTTCGATGCGTGAAATTTTATTTGCGTGAGTGATTAAATTAACCTTGTTTGACGTTTTGGTCAATATTCGAAGCAAACACATAAAATATTTGGATAAAACAGTTTCATTTTCAATAATGCAATTTAGCTGATGCATTATTGATTCTATGAATTTCTCGGAAACTCTCAATGCATGGGAATATTAAATTTTCACTTCTTTAATTATTTAGATACATTAGTTGGTAAATTTTCGATGAAAGTCCTGTTTAAAATATTTTGTATTATTTTATCGTGGACTGCGGGTTTCATGGGATTCTTGATTTTCTTGATATTGACAGAAATTCAAGACGAGATCAAGACAATTACTCGATTTCCATCTTCAAGACAATAAGACAAGATTTGAAGCAACCAGGTTTTTTTCAATTCAATTTTTACAATTTTTGCTTCAGCGAGATAATATACACATTTTTTTTTCTAATAATTTTGCAATTCAAATCAAGACAAGAATTCGTGTCTCGTGCTTTATGCAACTCTATCGTGGACAAATGCAAATATTTTATTTGTTGTATGAAAATATGGCAAATTTTTGTTCCTGAAATAATTTCTTTTCTGATTACAAAGAATTCTTGCACAATTTGCTTTGTTTTCGTTTCGAGCCTGCACGATAAAAGTATGTACCTATATAAAGCAGGAGTTTTCAAAGTCATGGGTCGCAACCTATTGGTAGATGGGTCCCAAATTTTCTTAAAAAATGAATGCACTTGAAGTACGTCGCGACATTAACGCCATTAAACTAGGAATGAGTTGTGTTCAAAAGTGGGTCTCGGCCCGTAAAATTTTGAGAACCTCTGCTATGAAGCGTTCCTATTAAATTGCCAAAATACTATATCATCGAAATATTTCTGGAATCCTGTGGAAATCCGGAACGTAACGCTAAAGCGCATAGTTTTGGAAATAATTACGTGAAATATGCTTGGTTTTTGTATTTGATGTAGGAGTAGGTGGTACATATAACCAAGCAACGTGAACCCCCTTACGTACAAAAACGTGGTTTTCCGTTGATTTGCTTGTTTTGTTATTTTGATGTCATCCACATTATACTCTTCGACTCTTCCACGAACGAAACTCCGAAATTCATACGTAACTTATCCGAAGCTAGAGCTCGAATTACGTTAACATCAGAAATGTCACAAAAAGTCGAAAAATGATCAAACCAAGAATGTCGAAATGTTTCTACGGTTTGAAACTCAAATGGAGATTTATTTTTATTTTTATTTAAATCTAGTTTCAAGTTAATAATATTTCACGATCTAGACATGAACGTTCCAGGCTAGGGATGTTCAAAAATTATTCATTTCATGATGATAATAAAGCGCTACCTATACGAGTTAGCACTCAACCGCATGTACATTTACAACCGTTCTCTATATATGCTTCCGACAATAGAAACTTTACCATACGAGTATAGTTAGATGCAATACACTGACAACCCTTTTCAACGAAAATACGAGGACGAAACGTTAGTCCAAAACCCTATACAATACATGGTAGTAACAGTAACAGGGTAAGGGTATGAGTATGTTTCGAGAGGACTAGACACAGGTGGTCTCTAAATATTTATACAAAGCGAGTTGTTTGAGCTGGGAAACTCGACGTACAAACAACTACACGAACGAGACATATAACCCACGCATTGTAAATACACAAACGTATTTCAGTTCGTATACGATCTTCTATATTGTGTTAGTAGTGTTGTTAGTACGTTAGTACAGAAGTGGAATATGAACATCAGTGCGCGCCATTTTAGTGTTTAGTTTCGAAAAGGTTTTCCCTTTAGTTTATGCGCTTCTACTCATTGTAGCTACATTTAGGTCGTTTCGATTCCAGTGCACGATGGACGCCCAATTTCTACTTATTTAACCATCTAACTGGGAAACTTTCTGTATATTAAAACATTTCATTTCTCTAATAACGAAATTTGAACGCTTTCTTAATTATGTGTATCTAATAATACCTAACATAAACAGGCAGGACATGGTTGTTCAAAAGACTTTTCCAAAAGTTTAACTATTTCTATTTTTGGCGCTTTATCCAATTTGGTATATGTTGAGGATCACCTTGGGAATTGTGCTATTTTAAATAAGAGAAATAATATTTCATAATGGTGGGGTATACCCAATTAATAGTAGAGGAAATGAGCCGGTTCTGGGCCAGTCTGCACATGGAAACTTAATAAGGAAGGCTGTAAGGTGGAAGGCTGTATGTATTTCTTATGGAATAAGGCTGGCTGTATGCAATCTGATGATTTGATCCGATCTGATCTGATGATCTTATCTGATGATCTGTTCTGATGAGCTGATCTGATGATTATAAGTAATACATAGAGCCAGGGTTTAATACGAAAAACATACAGCCTTCCATGTTAAATCTCCATCTGCAGGCTGCCCCAGAACCAGCTCATTTTCTCCACTATTAATACTTTTGTGTGTTTTTATAGCGGCTCCTCTTTTTACCTGATGATGATCTTTGTTGATCGAAACCGGTCGTAGCCTTTCAATTAGCATTAAACATCTTTTACTGGAATTGCAAACATTAATTGCTGATCCTTTAGTCATCAAGAAAAAAAACTAGTATTTTAATTAAATTAGTAACAATTTTCATGAGTTACATGGAAATTTATAATATTTATTTAATTATTTACGTTTTCTATACGGGATCTAAATATTTTGCAGACCTTCATTAGGAAATTAATTTAGTTCACTAAAAACCTGCTTTTCGTAAAATAAACTTTCTAAATGCTTACAACTTTAAACAGAATTAATTTATTCAGGACCTCAATTATGCTTACCTGTGCAGATAATAATTAAATTAAGCGAACTAAGCAAAAATTTATACATTTACTTAATGCTACAACTACATAAAAACAGAGAATACAAAATTAAAATAAAACTTTTAAGTACTCTTTTTAGTTTTTATAAAATATAAAATTTTAGGTTGGTGTTTATTTAGTTTTTATAAAATATAAAATTTTAGGTTGGTGTTTAATAACTTTTGACATGAAAGGTTTCAAAGCTTCCAAAAGGATGAACTTAATAATTCTTAATTCTTATAAACAAAGACAACTTCGTATTTATTTATAATTTTAATTATGTATAACAATTAAAAGAATTATTAAATTTCAAAATTGTGGGTTTCGTATTGTATTGAGCAGGGCGGATCGAGGCATTGAAGCATAAAGTGAAATTTGTGAAAATCTTCTAAATGGCTCTGTGAATTCGAAAATGTTTATTTTCATATTAAAGGGAATAAAATACGTGCAGGATGTCGCCTAGTGGTTGTCTCCCTATCGCGTGTACGGATTATCGGTTTAATCCCAATACACAATCTCGTGACACTGATTGATTACACAAAGTGAGATCAAATATGCATGTTGAGCAAATATTCAAAAAAGAATCCACAAAATTCATTCACAATGAATACGTTAGTTGTCAGTAAGTGTTTCTTGTTACACGAACACAAATCATTAAAGCCACTCCCTTAAAAAGCGCACAATATTTGAATTAAACATTCTATTTATTTGTCAGACCGTTCATGAAATCTCAATGTTTGGCTCCATTATTAATTTGTATCGTAGTAAAACTTGCAGATTGGCTTTTCGTATAACTCAGGCATAAATTTGGGAGGCGTGGCTTAACTATTTGTGTTTGCGGAATGAAGACTAAGTTATATTCAGAGATCGTATTCATTCGTGATGAATACGTTAGTTTGTTAGTTAAAGTTTCATGTTCAACGAATACAAATTGTTAAGCCACTCATATTTAAATTAAACGTTTCTATCTATTGCGATCAAGAAATGTCAATGTTTGGCTTCATTATTAATTTATATCGTGGTACATCTTGCGGAGCACATAGCCGAGTTAGAATAGCCGCTGACTCTTACTCAGGCGTCCCGGGTTCAAATCTCGACAATAGGCCAATATTAATATCCGTCTGATTGAAAAAAAGGAATATCTAGCGCTCGCCAGTAGTCATAGCCAACAACTTTCACTACCGTTAATTAAGTCCTTTTAAGACAGTGTTATCCATCCACCAAGCCAAGCGTGGTGGATTAATGGCAGAGAATCCTCCAAGTAATCGTATAAGTGTACTATACACAGGAGAGGAGGTCTAGGGTTCAGGAGTGGACCAAAAATAGGCTGAAAGAAGAAGAGAAGAAGAAATCTTAAGAACAAATTGATATTTAATACTGCTCAGGCATAATCATGCCTTAACTATTTGTGTTCGTGGAATAAGGTATACTTACAAAGAGATCGTGTATCCGCTTTCTGATGTTTCGATATTGAATAATTCATTTGTGTTTGAACAGTTTAGAATTTCGTTTTCGTATAAACAAACATATTCAGTATGAGTATTTAAGGGATTCAATTAATTTTGGTAAAAATAGGTAAAATCAATATTTGCGTTATTTTAGAATTGTAGATATTGGGAAATAATATAGAAATTTCCTTTTTACTGCTACCAATGCAATTGACACAATTTAAAGGAAACAATTCCCAGCAACAATTTTCTATAATCGAGTTGTTTTCTTCCGTCCTGGATGATAAATAAAAACACTAAAAAAGGGACCCTTGTTATAAGAAAATCAGAAAACGCGGTTGGTCAGTCACATTTGCTTCGATGAACAAAAGGTTTCCGTTCGTTTTTTACGAAAAAAGTTACGAAAAGCTTCGATTTCAGATTTGCTCTTCCGATCGCCAACACACAACGACGCAACTCCCCTTCTTTTGCTTTGCTTTGCTTTGCTATCCATGAACAAAACAACACACTACAGGAAATGAAATATGGCACAACACGGGGTCTATTATTTACCTACTTACAGCCCTCTCAACGCCGTTACTGCTCACTTATAAATTTCCAACGATAGTCAATGTCGTTTATTATAAATAACGGCTAACTGTACTGTGTATTCGTTCGCCCGTATACTCAACCATCATTTCTGAGAGTATTGTGCGCGAAAAGTTGAGTGCGAAAAGCAATAACGGTCGACGGGTTGTATGAACCGCACCTCACCCAAAAAAAAAAAAAATAATTAAGAATCTGCCATTGACCAGCCGCTTTTTCGTCGTTTGTGCTTGCTTTTTATTGTCATCGTCAAAGAAAAAAAAAGACAACATCCGCTTGCGTATAATGCATATTGGAGCACAATATATACGAGGGAATGAAAATAAATAGGGAAAAATAAACTGAAAAGAATTTGTTTGCATGAATTATGAACTCATTTTTTATTTGTCCTAGTCTTTATAAATTAAATTGTGGGGAAAATGTAAAATGCATTTAGAAATAACTAAAGACTTCCAAAAAGTATAAAGGTTCATTATTTATTACTATCCTTCAATTATTTTAAAGTAAGTATATTTAAATAGAATTTGCGTCGACTATATAAATTTATTAAACTATTTTGTAATTTGGAATGAATTGTGTTTTGAATTGCAAGTTGGTCAAACTGGAATAACTATTTATAAAAGGTGCATTAAAAGTTTTAAAACAAAAATGTATTTCCATTATTTCAAAATAAATGCAACTGTAAAGGTGGATTTCCACCAAACCGATAAATGAGAAAATGAGTCGACTTTGTGAAAACGCATGTTTTTAGCAAGAAAGAAACTTTTCATTATTCTTTTTATATTTTCGGCAGATATTAAAAATCTAAATCACCCAAATGTTTTTGGTCTTTATTTTCACAAACACAATTTTGTGAAAATTAGGTCGGTTTATGTATTGGAAATCCGCCTTAATAAAAGTAATCGTTGCTCAGAATAGTTACAAAATGGCCTAAATCCCATTTTAATTTGTTACACATATACACTGCGTTGCAAGTGCTAAAATAACAATATAGACTTTGTGAGGGAGGACTGATTTAATCCGGGGTTTTGTTCAGGATTTTAGTGACCCCAACAGCACATACATAAAGTCCTAATGATTATTGACTGTATGTGTGTGTGCCACTGTGTCTGTGGCTGTGGGTTTTTGTCCCCAACAGCACATATACATAAAGTCCTAATGATAACTGTGTGTGTGTGTGTGTGTGTGTGTGTGTGTGTGTGTGTCTTGCGTCTGTGGGTTTTTGTCTTTACTAGCCAGAAACAGCCAAAATATATTTTTCTTTTTATGAAATGAAATTAATTATCGAGGGGCGGACAACTAGTTACAAAAATTGTACACTTAGTGTGAATTCCCTTGTAATTCTTCTGTGAATTCATGTGAATTCAGTGAACATTGGAATTGTAAATTCAACGTGATTTCGCAAAAAATGTGAATTCATATGAAAAAATTTAAATTCATGCGAAAAAAATGTGAATTCATTTGAAAAAATGCGAATTAATGTGAAAAAAATGAGAATTCACGTGAAAAAATGTGAATTCATTTAAAAAAAAATGAATTCATGTGAATTTAAATCGCGTTGAAAAAGACACATTAAACGCATGCGCAATATAGATTTTAAATCTTTTTAGGTTATATAATTTGTTGAAATGTTTGTGAACTTTGTGAATTCACTTTGGGAATTATTTCTGAAATTTTTTGAATTCTTTCTAAATTATTGTAAATTCTTTTAAAGAATTCACATTTGTGAGTCATTTGTACGCTATTTATAAGAATTGTCCGCCCCTCGTAAATTATTTATATTCCTATTTTTTGATTTTTTGTGGGAAATTTTTTAATTTGGATAAAATGTATAACTAACCTTTTTGAAGTATTTCGAGAGCTAGACCATTCGAAGGAAAAACTTGTTAACATGTGATGAAGTGTAAACGGGTATACGTGAATCTTTTGGAAAATGTGAAAGGACGTGTTTTCCCACCGTCAACCACATAGGCCTCACCAATTAACCCTGATTGGTTTCATCCGCTCGAGAGTGACAGTTTTCCACTTGCTCAAACAATTTATCGCGATCTGATTTTTTATACATGTAACACTCAGAATCAGAATCAGAAACATTTTTAATTAACATTAAATTTTCATTAGATATTTCTGTTTTTTGATAGGTAATCAAAAATTGTTAACTTCAACCAATTTAAAATAAATATTCCGGTTGTTAGTTATAATAGTATATTAATATATGAGCGATTATAACAGCCATTGTTCACGAAGATGATGTTTGAGCCCACGAGCCGCAAGGCGAGTGGCGCAATTCATCTGAGTGAGCAATGGCCATAATCGCGAATATAATAGGCTATTTCTACACCTTGCACTATTTTTAACACAAAATACAAATTGGATTTCTTGATGAAGCAACGAACGAGCACTAACTGACAAGTGAAACAATATGGCGGACGTTACATATGAGCTATGGTCGGAATTCTTCGAGTTATTTCGAGATTTTAGATCATATTTTAGATAAGTTGGATCGGTCACTTCAAATTTGTTAAATCTTGTTGAACTTTAAATGATCTTCGAAAATACGCGATTAATGTTATGAAATTGTCAGAATTTCTCGGGTTCCTTCGAAATTTTAGATCACATAGATAAGTTGGATCGGTCACTTCAAATTCGTTAAATCTTGTTGAACTTTGATGCGCGCTCAATGTAGATATTTAATTGCAGTAATTTTTCAAATCCATAATTCACGAACGTGAATTATGAAAAATCCATAATTCACGGTAGTTAATAATAGGTACCATGAATCACTCAAAAAATGCTAATAATGACCATATAATTAAATAGGTGTAGAAAAATATATTAAATGCGCACTCCTCGATCACAAAAGAAATCAGTGCGTTAAATTCACACCACACAAAATTCATCTTTTTTTTATTAAGTATTATAAGTGTTTGGGCCCTTGGGTATCGGAATTATATAACTAGTTAGTTAAATTGGTTCAGCTTCTGGAAATGCCAACTATCATAATTGATGTGCGAGGGATGGGGATGTCGTGGCAGAGTTTCCTAAGAATGCCGGTGAACGTGAAGGAACCTGTTTGAAACATATGCGGTAGGATAGCTCATAATTAAGTTATGCAACATCCTTATGACTCTCATTGAGTGCGAGTGTACGTAGGTGTTGTTATTGGATATCATCGTCATGTCAGACCAGAAAGTGTCTTCAGGCAGCACTCAACTCTTCACTTGTAAGCCCGACTGCGACTGGTATTATTCATCACTTTTCATGACATACGAGTGAGTGCTCTTTATACTTCTTCAGGCATCATGTAGTATTATTTAACTTTTAACCAAATTTTTTGTGCTTTGGTATTGTCGCTAATAGTGTAATCATTCAATCATTCAGAATAATCCTAAAAAATACCAATTAATTTCGAGATAATTTAATGTTGCTTTCTGGCGACAATTCTTATTCATTCATAGACTAATGTTAAATAACTTGATAGAAAAAGCAACCGTCGGAGGTCGTATATTTTTAATTAACCAAGAGTGTCACTTTTTTCATTTCGTCCATATAAAAGCCGAGTCGACATGCCGACAAAGGTGAATGATCGTAGAAAATAAAAAAAAATACATTAGTGCTTTAAAAGCAAACCTGTTAATGACGTACGTAGAAAAAGGACTTTTCCAAAAGTAAAGCTAATATAAAATATAAATGGTGACCCTTGAAAAAAGACCCAATATGAGTTGAGTAGCAACTTTTTTGGTTGGGAAATTTATTTATTAAAATTACCAAACTCGGACACGTTTGATCTAATCCTAATGGTAATTCAAATATATTCATTATCATAATCGTGCCATTTTCAGACTGTGGTCTCGAAATGCACTTTGTGGATATTGAATGAATTATTCCGGCTTTTGTATTGCATAAACTAGACATTTTGATTGATTACGCGATTATAGAATGTCATGCAAGCCGGGTATGCTTGCTGAATGCTTCACGTAATAACTGCTGGGACGCCTAGCCTGGTTGGTTGTAATCGTAATCATCCTGCTCCTGCAAATTGGCAAGTCGTGCATGTGAAATCGGTATGCAAGCATGTGTTGCAAATATATACAGATGAAACGAAATGATGCAATAATGACCGGATATTTCCAAGAAAAAATTACTAAAACCTAGGCACGCAGTGAATAATTTATTCTGAGCAAATGGCCTTAATGCGTGGTTCCAACATTTTCCAAATTTAAATGTAAAAATCGGTGCGTTAAATTCGCAACGCACAACTTTCCGATCGAAAAGTGAAAATGGCAATGATTTCTGTACAATTAGCACTTTCCGATCAAACTTACTTTTACAATTGACGAGTTCTGCCCATGTTCGGATTTATTTCACATATAATACTGACATACCGAATTTACAAAAGTAGAAGAGAACAACGGATTCTGGAACCACCTCTTTATGGGGTTGGTGGAAAAAAAGAGGCGGGCAATTACCCGCAATTACCCTCACAATTATATAAACTTAATAAACCACTTAATAAACCACTTAATCCACAAAATAATCCACTATGTGGATAATTGTGAGGGTAATTGCGGATAATTGTTAGGGTAATTGCGGGTAATTACCCGTCCCTTTTTTTCCCCCTCCACGATAAGGAGGTGGTTCCAGAATCCTTTATTCTCTTCTACTTCCAAATCTTTTGAAGTGACTTGTTCTTTTGATACATTTTTACAAAACTTACCACACGGTTTTCTATTTGGTTACCAAGAAAACTCAATAGAAACAATAATCGTCTTATTGAAAAGAGAAAAGGTGAAAACAACAACACTGGAATTCAGGACCCTTAATGAAACATGGAATATTATTCGTAATTCATTGGTAAGAAGAAGAGATAATTTTAATAGAATTCACAGAGCGCTCCTTATTTTCCGTTCTTGCTCCTATCGCTTGATGGTTTCCGATGGTTACGCTCATTTTACAACGCCCATACGAACAACGAATAAACCGCAGGCCAGGAATAGAATGTTTGCTTTTTCTTGCTTGAACATTTGAAACACAAGCACGAGGAGAGGACAACGTGCAACCGTCGAGAGCAAGTTATAAACGAGAACATCACAAAAGAATAATATTCGAGCTTTGTATTGTCAGTTATGCATGGTTGCAAAGTACATACAGCGCCGTGAACTCAAAACAGGCGAATATTATGGCAAATATGATAAAAGTGCACCCAAACGTGCTTTATTTATTTTCTACCTTCTTTACATTTCGTGTATCTAATATACCAAGCAGGAGGATACACTTTTCGTACATTCTTGAGTAAATGAATAAGAATGTAGATATAGAATGAGAATGAGAAAACGACAACCATATATACTTGAAAACTTATCTTCCTCCCAGCTCCAGCTTCAGCTCTAGATATTATTGATATTAGCTCTGTTCCAGCACACAATGATGTATAATCAATTCACAATTGGACAATTGGTTATACGTTGTGATGCGATAATATGATGATAATTGATCAGCTTCATCATCACTGAACAATGAATCAAAATAATCCGTTACATTGTCATCTTTCATATTGGTTTTTTAGTTTGTTAACAATTTATTTATAGACATAAATTCTCTCAGTTCATGATTAATGACATAAGCAATAATATTGAACAAGGACGCAAGTGACACGGAACAATTGTGCGCTGCGTTTTTCGAAACAATTAAACGAAAAGTGAGGATTTTCTGGAACGTGATTCGGGGTGGGCCTTATTCGCTGATAAACATTAACCGGTATCAACCAATCCGCGGCGACAACTACATCAAGCTTCCTACAGACATCGAGCGGACACGTGGCTGCATAAACATTAAAAATGAAGATGACGTATGTATCGCCTGGTGTATTACAGCAGCGTTACATCCAGCACACAACAACATGCAGAACATTACTAGGACGACCAGTTATCAGCATTATACTCAAATACTCAACATTAAAAAAATAACCTCAAAAATACCTCCAATCTCAATCATAATTTCCGTCACCATGACATGCGTAGTTGTTGAACAGTAGTGCTCTGCGCATGCTGTCTCATCTTCAACCTAATTGGCTAGGAAAAGGAAATATTCCGTAAAAGTTGAAAATTGGTGAACTTGTATGTAAAGCGCTTATATGTTATAATAAACCGTAACATGGCAATTTAAATACTTGAACTATTTATGTTATATCTTATGTTAATATTATGTCAATCATAAACCGTCCTTTAGAGAATTAAACTGCACAATACGCATGCGTCTGATGAGTGACGGTCCCTACCTGATTTGACCCTATGTTGGAACAAAACTGTTATATTCATGGCAAATAAGAATAAGAAAAACATAACTTATGAATGTAATGCGCCGCGACGCAAAAATATTAATATTCATTTATAATACACGTGTATTGGTAGTGTAGGTAGTATACATACTGATTTAAATTGTAAATCTTCTTGGCGTCCCACACAGTTCTATAATGGCAGTGGCTTGTTTCGGTTTCGTTTGGTATCTTTATTTTGCATGGTACTATGTGAGCTGGGCTGCGTTTTTGAAGTATGAATTTAATTATTCATTAAATCAGACCAAAATATAAACCGACTTTTTCCTATTTTTCTTTATGTGCAGTGCAGAGAATGCTCAGAGCAGTATATACGTACCTATACCGGGTGGCAGGGCATAAGGATGAACATAAGGAATTTACACGGTGTATCATCTTGTTGCAGATTCATGCTCCACATTTGCATGAAAATAAATCGAAATCAGTTCAAATGAAGACAATAATTTTTCGCGTGTTTTTATACCAAAAACGTATTTTGTCACTTTATAATTACATTTTTAAATTATGAGCAGGCACGATTTTCAGAATAACTTTGTAGTTCAAGCTTGGCCGCTCATATTTTAAAACCATAAAATAATTCTTAATATTACTTATTAACTTAAAAATTTAATTATAAACTAATAAAATACGTTTTTGGTATGAAAAGACATGGAATATTATTTTATCTGATTGCAATTTATTTTTATGCAATTAAAAACATGATATACCGTGTCAATTGCCTATGTTCAGCCTAATGTCCTACCACCCGGTAGGAACTACAAGCAAATAATATAAACCTCTTTCAGCCATAAAAGTGAATTTAAATTGAATATTTCGTGCAGCATAACTTAAAATGCTTTGAAGTTAGTAACACATTTTTCGCTTTGAATCAACCCTTTCATTTCATTGCTGCAATAATTAAGAGTATTTCCTTATTTATTATTTTTTTGTTCTATATTCTTAGATTTTATATTTTTTTGGAATTTTCTTTGAATTACGCTCTATACCTAATTAAAAATTGTAATTTAACAGTTCTAAAGCTGAAAAACATTGACTTAAACCGTTGATTGAAGCTTAAACCTACTTTTCATTATAAGCACACATAATGTACTATAAGCGGCATAAATTTCGAGAAATTGAAGCTAGTTTATTTTTTCGAGGTAAATACATTTTGACCCTTTTGACATAAAAGAAATAAGAGTTACCCGCTTAAAAAGGCATATTTATAGCACCCGTAAAAGGAATATCCATTAGGACTAGGTAATTTATAATGCGGGTAACTTATTTCTTCTATATGTCAATAATGGTCAAAATGTATTTACCTCGATTAATGCACTCCTATTATATTGACCAATCACAATACTCGATTTTGAGGTTGACATCCAATCAACTGACAATTATAGTGATAAAAACGCTAGTAGATATATATATATATATATATATTGTGGCAAATCTAGCTGCCAACTATATGCAACCCAGCGAACTTTCGCTTTATCAGCACGAGGGCGCGCATATTCCTCGGAGTTGCTCGTTTGGCCGTCGGTCCGCGTTTTCGGTTC
>JARJEB010004640.1:0-18924 GCA_030264535.1 Liometoxenus newtonarum
AGATAAGTTGGATCTGTCACTTGAAATTTGTTAAATCTTGTTGAACTTTAAATGATCTACGAATTACAACGATTTATTCAACAAAAACTTTTACTTCGTAGTAGGTCTAGGCATTAAAACGGTTTCAGTAATTTCCATAATGATTCAAATATTTTATGTCATACTTATTTCCGATTCATTCACTCCCAACTTTTACACATTCTTTTTTATATATTTTATACTTTCAGTTATGCTAAAGTGGGCAACATTATGCTTGATCACCATAACGAAATTTGTCTTTAAAATCTACTCACTGAAAGTTGTAATGTTATAGAGTTCAGCGTTCGTCGGTGGTTTTGTAGCAAGATTTAAAATGTATTTCTAGCAACAAGAAACCGAAACCAAAAGAAAAAACTTTCCCCCACGCTAATACGTTATAGGTATAACCATTACGATCCATAACTGATTCAAAAGACTTTCTTTCCGAATATAAGCGAGCACAAGACGTGCAACGTGTATGAAAAACCAATTTTATAAATAAATCATACAAAATCGAAAGCAATTCACAATTCACTCTGTTTCTTATCATCGTTGCTGGAAGCACACGAGATGCTGATGCTAATTCAAAATTATATTTTAACGAGATGTTTTCATTATTTATACGTAACGTGCGAGGAGTGTTTTTCGAAAGCACGCTTATTGACTACCAAGTAGGCCAAGGGTCTTCTTAATTTCATAACATTATTCAGAAAGGGCAAAACGTTGAAAGCGTCTTACATCATGCAGAAGATTGAAGACTGCGTAAAGTCACTAAGTTTGATTTGCGATCCGAATCTACGAAAACTTTCCTATTCTGAGTGTATCTAATTATATAATTAGCAAGATAAATAAAAGACGGAAAACTTTCATGGATTTTGGTGCGTGTATGTGGGTAAGACAGGTTTACAATTGTCTAAAATCCAAAGTCGGAAAAATATAAGGGCCGCGAAAAATCATCGTGCAATGCCGTCCATTTTAAGCATTGTAGTATTATGTATGGTATAGTGTGGTCCAAACTGTAGATATGTTTAGGCTAGATTGACGTGGCAATATGATCCTATGGGATTATTAATGATTTATTGTCCGCTCATAGATTGGAGCGGAGGTGTCGTTAATACCCAATTGAAAGGTGCATTTTGTAATAACTTTGTGGGGGCCGGATCGATCATTGGATCCCTTGTGCTTCTAAATCAACATCAGGTAAATCTTGCAATCTGGAGAGAGTATAATGTAGTCCTTGGGCCAATTTGCGTTCGTTTACATTTTGCACGAAGGAAGATTGGTCGTTGCAGAGCTCATCAATCAAAAGAACGGAGGCTCGGTCGACATGATGGGTTATGCTCGCTACGAATATTAATGAAGGGAGAATATTATAGAGACGATACGATACGAGATATACCTATATGTTTATGTATCTAGTATCTTGCTTGCCTTTCTCGCGCGCTAGCAAAATACAAGTCGACTTTCCTACCCGAAATCGTAATCAAAACAAATCATATCGAGCCATGAAATCATATCGTCGTGTGTCGACAAACGAAGAGAAATATTCGGTGAACATGTTGCAAACGTCAAAGTGCATCTGGTGAACGAGGTTTACATATATCAACTTGAGTAAGAGAGGCACTTCGAAGGACGAATTCCATATCAGTACGAAAGGCTCATCTCGACAACAACACACATTTTCTGTCGTCTCGGAGCGGCATGTGCACCTCTGATATTTCCATCATGTAAAATCATCCACGTTCTTCGTATTCGTCTTCGCGTAGCGCACGATGTCGGTCGTCGTATTTTCGAACGACAAGTACGCATTACTTTATAAGCATATAACTAAGTTTAACGATATGTTTGATACATCTCCGGAGATATGTTTATTGTACATTTTCGAAGTGGTGCCTGAGGGTGCCAAGCTACGCTATATAGATAAATGTGGTGGCTTCGTGTCCCCAAGAGTTGGTTAATGGATCAGCGCTGCATTGCCGCAATGGAGAGTCGTTAGCCAAGCCTACAATTCATCTTCTGGAGATCGGCCAAACACACTACGGAACAAACACAGCAGACGCACTGTATTGAAGAGGCCGTCGGAGCGGAAAGACGCCCCAAGAAGCAACGGAACACGATCTATATCCGGCAATAGCCATAAATCCTCGACTCTGTCCTGAGGGCACCCGCAGTCGGCTAATGTGGACTTTCGAAAGTCTTGCACGTCGCTTCGTTCATTACTTAGTAGACAGACACACACTCAAAACGCCTTTCTATTCGTATATACGCAACTTTCTATTCGTTTTTTTTCTCTCTTTCATTTCATTCCCTGCGCTTTTCCTTCCCCCAAACACACCGACTAATGCACCACTTCATTAGTTCACACGGGCTCACTCGGTTTTTAATCACGACCTGAATATTTATAGTCGACACGTAATAAACGTGGGGTTATAAAAACTCTATTACATAATGAAATTCTTCCAAAACATCCAAAAAATTTAACAATTAATTTCAGATATTTATTTTATTTTTTTCTTTATGTAGACTTTATAGGTAACACAACACACAAAAATAAACATTAGAGTACCACTGCATAAGCCAAAATTTGATAGATGATTATTTAATAAAATATAATGCATGTTTGTTATCCAACCGAATCGAACAACAGAAATGCATAAAGTTTATTAATATGAAAACTATTTCGCCAAAGTATTTAAATTTTGCATTGTGTACTTTCGTAAAAGATTGGGTTCATATATTTTGGATAAATTCGAAAATATAATATTGTTCACGTTTTAAACTTGCAAAAAAAAAATTGTTTTTTTTTGACTCGACCCTGGAGTTTTAATTTACAAATGAGTTAGCGTATGGAAAGGGAAATATTCAGGCATTCAAATTGTTATTTTCAATTCGCTCTTTTCCATTTTCCCCGCCATACCCGATTTAGAAAAGTGTATAATACGAACGAAGATTAAAGTGGCATCACCTGCTATTAAGAAAAGCATTTTTTTAAATTTAAAATTAACTGACTGTTCTTATTCCTTCGTGCCACTTTCTGCATATAATTATAGTAAAGTTTTCATGTTCGGATATGTGTTTCAAATGCCTCGTGTGATAGAATGTCTTGTGGGGGTGGTTTTCGAAAACGGTGCGGTTCGGTACAGGGCTCGTTCGGTTCCGCCCGGTGCCGCTGTGAAATATGTCTCTCCGCGGTTGCACCAACTTCCAAGACTGTCCAAGTTTCCAACAAGTATGGGTCCCATCCCAACATAAACCAGCGCGATGCGGTTTCGTTCCCGAGTAATCTGTTCCGGGATGACGTGATTTACTAACGGTAATTGCTGTAATTGACTTCGGCGGGTAAACATTTAGGAAATGGAAAATTATTAAATCACAATGCACATGAACGAGTTTAAAAGTTACTTAATGTACCTATATTTGAAAAGTTTCGTTTAATGTGAATTTAACCAAATTTAAATTATGTTGACTGTAAGATTATAGTAGAATCACTTACCATTGACTTGATCCGTTATGATGAGCACTGGAAGAACCAACGCTAACACCAGTAGCGCGGGTGGCATGACGACTTATGACCGAGCGCATTACCCGAACAAACTTAACCCTGCGAACGACACGCGGTATCTGAATTGTGAGTTTCCTCCGGGTTTGCCAATGCCGTACGTACTAGCGCAGTCTCCTTCCGAACTCGCAGGATCCACGTGCTCCCGGCGCATCCGCACGCACACCCTCCAGAAATCATCACCTACTATAAACGTTATGAGAAATTTGATCGTCTTCGTTGGTTCGTCGGATGTTTTATATCGTTCTTTCGTTCCTTCTATCTATCCGTGTGTGTGTTTTTTTTTCAACAATACGTTATCGCACGCGTCATAGATCAGGGTAGTTTGATAGCGAGTTTACCAAACCATACCGACGCGTAGATAAGGTGATCCGGCGCGGCTGTCTACAAACGATGTGACGCCTCATAAAGTCGATAAGGGGCCACGAAAAGAAAGAATGCTCAATCACTTAGTCCGCACCATATAGCAATCACCTGCTCTACTCTACTCATCACAATAATGTAAAACATACGCCCCGATACTGATGCAGCACACAAAGTTTTTTGAATCATTGTTTCCGTGAAATAGAACGATGATCACTATGTATATGCAATTTCTCTGCGGACTTGCATCCGCGAATGGAAAAAATAAATTGCTCTAGCGGAAAACCAATTTATGTTTTATCATATTCGAGCGCGACGAGTGTTTCAAATTTCTAGTTTCTATTTTCTATGCTTAAAATTCAAAACACCGATTTCTGTTTTGATACATTTTAGGTATTTCAAACATTTTTGAACTAATGGAATGCAAACATATTTTTTCTGACCAGATGGGTGCAACTTTTTCATGAAAATTTTAATTCTTCTGGTTGGATATCCGCCGAAGCAGTTGTAATTTGTGTGGATTGCAAAATACGTGGGGTACACTTCCGATAGCAGAACGTTCTGTTTCCGATAGGAACTATTGCAGGATGTTTACGGCTCCTTTTGACCCACTTTGTGGCAAGACGGCTCGAATTAGCCTAAGTCGTACCGACTGAATGCATTATTACACCCTCGAGTAATATTCGAATTGTACCATAATCTTCCCGTCCTGATATTCAATATAAATCATTACGCCAGGTAAACCATTCGAACGTCATTCCTTATTGCCGTTCAGAGGTGTAAAAGGGTAATAGAAACAAAATTTAGTGTTGCTATAGATCATCGAGTTTCTTTGCATTCGTGTCGGACGATGTAACTGAAAAAACTTTTCTATACGATAAGACATCATTATATCCAGTATGTACAGCGCACGTATGAAGAAGAAAAAAAAATATGTCGTTGTCGATTTTCAGTTTGTGATCGGCGCGTCCGTCGTCCCGGAAACTTTACTGTCTTACGAAATATTCCACTTTCAATATTTGATATCCCTTGTGAACCGGGTGCATAACGCCGTCAACACCAGCTGTGCCCGCTCACACTTCATAACCTCCATCCTATATACCCCGAAAAGCATTTGCTGCCTTTTACCTTCTGGTCCTTCTATCTCGCTAATATCTATTGTCGAACGATGATCGAATGGCGCGAGCTGTTTCTTATTGGAAATTATATATATCATCGGTTGATACAAGGCAGGAACAATATATATTATAAACCAGTTCCCCCAGATGTTCGAGGATTAAGTAATTCTTGGTGGACTCGATATTTTTCGGATGCAGCAAAAGGCATCCAAGCGAAATTGACTACTGGAAATGGAAGAATGAGAGAAAACGCACGTTCCTAGTCCTAGTCTAACACCTCGAGTCGTTGTCTGGGTGTGTCTGCTCGTGGAATCGAAGTGCTAAATTTTATATAAGTATATTATGCAGTCAAAACTTCTGGTCACGATTCCAAGCAACATCCGGTACAACTTACATCTAAATCATATTACTAACTTCTGGCATTTATTTTCTTCCCCAATACGATTATATGAGGGGATGTGCAAGCACGAGTGTGCAACAACTGCGAGCGTGCGTTCAGTGTGTCATTACCAATAATCAAAGACTGAAAAGAAATGCAAAACTACAGTTTTCCCGTCTCCTGAAGAGGACGTAAACAGAGGTGGATTTAGGCATGCCCTGCAACCCACGGCTCCGTTCAATCAAAGGGCCCCTTCGCAAGGCCCATCCGCTGTTGCGTTCTTGAAACTCTTCACTTTCTCATTTAATTTTTCTGTGTGACTGTTCACCCTCATCGTCGGCATGTCCACTCATAATTGTAACTTTGGTGTACACCGCGCGAGGAGTTCAAATTTGAGTTTAACGCTACTGGTCTTCACCTCCTGCAGAGTGCGAGACACTTGATTGCCATCCAAGTATCCAGACTTTTGTTAAATGGGTGGGCCCCCAAACAGTGTTAGTTCAGGGCTGCTAAAGTTAGCGGTCCACCCCGGAACGTAAATATTTACAAGTACATGGAAAACTTTCGCCATAAACTGACTTTCATTTAAATTCGATAAATACATGATTTTTTAATCGAAACTAATTTAAAACTAAAACATTTCCCAAGGGTGTGGTACGTTTCTAGTTTGAGTTCATCGCAACGTTTTAGAACATTGCCCGACATTCTAGTTCGCAAAGAAAGTAGAGAATGAACTTAGAGTCATTAAATTAAAACTAAAAGTTATTAAACTGTTCGTTTGCGATAAAAATAGATACTTTACGCTTCGCCCATTCGGAATGCTAAAAACGCTCAGTTTGATTCTAATTAATTGTGAGTTTTGAATTGAGCTAATTAACGTTAATAATAATTCGGGCTCCGTTTTGCATCAGAAGCTTTTGAGACGTCTAGATGGACGTCAAGGTATTGTTTACGATCCCTGAAGATTTTCCTGTGGAATAATTTCATTCATTGCCCTCTTTTAAGATTTATTGTGTTTCGTCTTTGGACTTATTTCTGACGCTCAAACGGATTTTCCGCCTTGAAATTCTCGGAAGGGAGCAACTTGTCTTACTTTAATTAAACTATTTAATAGAAGTAACATATTCAGTGAGCGGGATGTCTTGCATTAAGTTTTATAAACCTGCAAAATGTGAAGGCGCCAGGATGCGTGCCTGCTTTAGCAGAACGGAACGACGAAGAAGTAATAGTAACGTGAACGAAACGGAACGACATTTACCATGTTGTTTGTTTGGTACACAACAGCCATACGATATCCGCAGGATCCGCAGGATCTACTACATCAGTATCAACGCAAATATATCGAAGAAAATTTCTACCAAACCAGTCTTATATTTTACATCCGTTCGCGGAATTGGTAAATAAAAATAAAGTAACATTCTTCGAGTTAGTGTTTTTGTTTTACTTATTTCATGCAATTTCACTTGAATATTCCACAGGGAATTTTATCTACATATGACAGGACTTGAGAATCGTTTATTCAAAAAGTTCTAGCGAATAGAAATCAATAATTTTGTACTTCATTTTGAGCATTCCTTATTTGTATTTTTGCATGTTGCCATAAAACAATCCCTTCTGCGATGGTGCAAACATAAATATATGTTGCGAATGAGTCGAAGCGTATTACTTTATCGTGAAAGACGTTCACGGTAAATTTCACCGCATATATTATGCAATCGTCGGCAAACCGATGTGTATATTTTGAGGACGAATTCTTACCTTCACAACATTATCCTATTATTCCCTCACCAATTGTACGTTTACGTATAGTCATATTGAACGTTCACTTAGCAAACAAACAAATATTTTTCTACTTATTTCGTCTCGTCATATTGAAATATTTGCGGCATTCAAAGATGTTCGATGGCATACACGATACGAACCATTTATATAAATTGAATTCGATGGTGTAATTGACGGGGTCGTGTCAAATGTTTGCTGTTTAAAGTTAGTACGAGAGTTAATTTCCCTTCTCAATTCTGGAAGTGGGCGATAAGTCTAGTGGCGGACCTCCGGAGGTCGAGACAAGTCCGGAAGTGGACGTAATAGTTCCCGCTTGGCTCGTTGCAATCGACTCAAATGCCCTTCGTCCTTTTCGTTTTCTCATTGTTTCTCAACGTTGTTGCTCGTTCGTATTCGTAGTGCAATTCTCAGAAGATTCTAGCAGAACTTGCCTTATGACATCTCCGAATGATAACGAACCCCCAACCACTTTTTAACGTGGCATGATGTCACAGACTTAATTGTCAGACTGTTAAAAATCATATCTAGTGTCGAGCAGTCCGTTAAATGTTGTCACTCTCAATTCCCGGATGCTAAATGAACAAGTTGCGAATGAAGTTTATTTCGACGAGAAAACAGCCTCGTCGTACCGCCACACAAACAGTATATAGTTTGGAAAATCCTTCTTCCACTGTTAGGCATTGGTGCGGCAAAGTTAGAAGTTCTGCAATGGCAGCATAGCCCGAAGCAAATTCTCGTGCTGTTTTCAACTTGTATATTTCACAGTTCCGCACATCTGTTGACTGCCATATTGACATCCTCCTATATATTGTGTTTGTAACATTTGTATGCACAATTGAACCTTAAAAATAAACCTTGCCGAACAAGACGGCTGTATCTTGTCTATCTATCTATGAGAATCTACATTTCTACCATCAATATCAACCATAACATACTAGAAAACCATATCCGCATAAAACATCAGTAGACATTGGTTGCCTCTGTATTATTCCGCAGTCGCTTGACTTTTTATTATTTCGTCGAAGTGGAAATTCCCATCAGCGCGTTCGAGCATCAAAGCACCGGCATGAAGCGTTCTGTTTGGGTGAGATGTAATTATGGTGCGCCTGCCTTTCGAATATCAAATCATGATTTACGAGTGTATTTAACTTTTACCGTATTAACTTAATTAAACCTCCAGTAACTTTGAAAATGCGTAAAGGATAATGAATCCTCCGATCGTTTGTAGTCCGTTGCAGACGTTACTGGAAAGTCTTTACTCGGCACACAGAGAGAAAGGTTAAGAGAGTTTCTTTGAAGCAGATTTGTTAATATCGCGATAGAGATTAGATAAACTAGAAATTGTTTTTAACCGTTCCAGGCCATTTAACTTCTACCAAATTTTAGACTTAAAAGTTTCTATGCACTTAGTTATCTATAAATAATAGGTTGGCGTCCATTTTCAATTATTAATTAACAGTAATCACCCGTACCTAAATGTGCAATACAACATTGGACCGCTAATATATCGTAATTTGGTTCCATGGTCGAGTTTGTCGAAATTATAACAATGAATTGAGGACTTCATAAAGTCATATCATATTCATATCGATCGCCGTATAGGGCTTTGCGAGTTCAATTCGCTCAATTCTCTAGTTCTCTGCTAGTCATTCTCGAAATAACATTGGAATCCCATCCCAATAGGAATGTGTTCATTACGAAATCTCGGCGCAGCCAGTCTCGCATTGTCTTCACCCATCAACAAGCACACCATAATTAATTACCGTAAATAATTAGGTCCCACATTAATAACGTCGCATTTGAGTCAACTATAACTAACTTACTCTTTCCTAAGCGCGCAAGTACACACAAACGACTCGACAACCAACAACAACAACAACAAGAGACATCAAAACCGGGGGACCCAACAATGGGACGCGTCGCCGTTGGAAGGAGTAACGACAGCGACACGAGTCTCTTAGTGTGACGAAGGTCCTTGTCTCCGTTGCCTTCGCGCTTCCTTGCAATTACCGCAATAAATGTACGACAACAATGTGTTTCTTCCTGGCCTGGCATGGCATGGCCTGGCCTAGCCTGACTCCCCAAATGCTGGCGTTGCGGCTTCTGCATGAGTTACTCGGCTCGGCTGGGCTGTGTTTCGATTAAAAGTGTGAGTGCATAAATCTCCCAAGGTGCCGGGAGGAGTACGAGATGGAAAAAAGTTTGCGTTATGCCGTTATGGTTTTGGAGGCTCGCACTCGTTTGCTCGAAGGATCGTTTTGCGTTCGAAGGACGTTTCGTGTCTCGCGCGTTCTACGACTGGCTGCCGCCCGCACGAGCTAGCAGGCTAATTAATGCTCTACCAACGTTCAAACTCGCACATTGTGAATATTCGCAGCCTCAATAAATTAGATTTAATTTATAAACTACCCGAGGCCAGGCGCATCACAATGAACGTTAATAGAGTTAAATGAAGAGATTTGAATATTTCATACCTAATAATGATGATTATCAAGTACCAAATATTGTTTTAAATCGATTATCGACTTCGGGTTATCTCGTAATATTTGTACCAATTTTAATGTCGGTACATTTCATTGGCGTGTTTTATTAGCTTTTCGATTTCATGTGCGTGTGCTTTGAACGTTTAAAGCTTGTTAGGCAATCGTTTTGACCTGATATAACATGTAGTCGCGTGCTTGTAGTAGGTGGCTTGACTGTGAAGACGAAAACACTTTAGTCGAGTTAATAGTTGGCAGAAATCAATTCTGCAGTAATGTGCGGACTAGCGTGCCAGGCTGCATACCTCTCGTGTCTATCGTGAGAGTCTTGCATTCCTCTTTCACAATGTAGATATGTGCAAAAGGTTGTTTTGCAAAAACTATACAACTTTTTACAACCTTCAAAAATTCTTTACATTTTCCAAATGTTTGTCGTCTAGGTAAATTCCAGAGAAAAATTCTCGGTGTCTCCTATAATTGGTAAACAAATGTGAAGAAAATTCGTGAACGCTCGCAATATTCCTCCACTTCTCTATTTCACCCCCATTTGATTCGAGTCGATTTTGTGTTGAATGTATCTCTCTTACATTAAATTGGAAATTGGTGCCCATATCACCCTTGATTTCCTCGATAAACTTTGGTGCAGGAGCAATAAATATCTTGTCAGAATTTTGGCACGGCTCAGTGGTACTTTGACATGACGCCAAAAATGTGTGGTTCGTTTGTCGAAAATTTTAAACAGCCGTTATCAATCCAAATGATTTCTATACAAAATTTTAATTGTCAGACTTTTGGCTAGAGGACAACATTCCGTTATATACAGATAGCGAGGGACCGACGCTCATTGCTTTGAAACGTATAGCCAGGCCGCTTTTCGCAAAGTTTTGATTAACTTTTCGGTGTTGAATTTAGTTGGTAGCTCTGTTCGGATACATGACCGTTGAACTTGCTGGCTGGCTGGCTGGCTGGCGGTGCCTTTTCGAAAAGTCAAAAAAGCGGATGTTGCCAACTCTATGTATGAAAGCAGTACTGCTTTTCCTCATATTGCATCTCGTTCTCAGTACGTAAAATTAATTTAATTATCGTTGCAAAGCGAGACGGACAAACAATGATTCTCGGCCTCATATTGTGTGCCAAGTAAGTACGTAGTATGGAAACTAAAGATACGTGGAATGCATGTAGTTTATTTCCAAAAGAAGCACTTCACCCGAGCGGAAAATCTTGTGACGGCAAAGCGGCTTATTTATTTGTGATGCGCGTACGTATATTATTCTAACTGATTCCTTCATCGTCCATTTCTCGAGAGCGCCATCACATCACATCTAATTTATTACCAACAAAAACAGACTTAAAACGTCAGTCAGTCATCTCACAGGCGCAATATGGGAAGCACAAACAAATATTATTCCAAATTCAATTGCATGTATTTCCGAATTCTCATACATTATGCATAAGTATTTTCGGCGCACTGTTGAGACCCTCTTTGAATGAATCGTAGGACTATCTAGGACCCTAACCTTATACTAATGTTAGTGTTATAGTTAATGGACTCCTTAAACGATCTAAATATATAACAGGCATTAGGGGAAATGATATCCTGTTTATCTTGCTCGCAAGTTGTAATGCAATGGTCGAATTAAAACTGTTACACACACACACACACACACACACACACACACACACACACACACACACACACACACCGCAAGCGCAACACTCTGTTCAATCAAAAACATTGTTGGCTGGAATATATGCTGTAAAAGGTAAAAGGTTTAAAGGTGAATATAGATGTTGGTAAATGTTTCTTGAAAACGTTATGGCCATAATGGTAAAGTGAAAGCAAAAACGGAAAAATTCAACTTATCGTTCCGTACTTTGTGGTGTTGCCGTTGTGTATTCGCAAATAGTGTATTTGCCTGTAAGAGGCGTTTAAATGAAATGAGGTCACATTCCGTACTTGTACAATACAGATCGACAATGACGACAATGTTCGCCGAAGATGGCGAAGAGAGAGAAATGAAGCGAACGGTCACGTCCGAAATCACCGCGACGAATCGTTCAATCACCCAACACAGATTACCCATTCGAAATGCAAAAGTCAAACGATAGAAGTACAAGTCGTGAGGACGTATATTGGCAACTATGGACGGAGCGGAAGTATGCCCGGAAACTGAATCAACAACAATAACGAAAGGGAAAAGTACCCCTGGATCTACGGAAAATGCATATTTCGCATTTGAGTATAACTGTAACTGGAGAAGTGCATATTGCAAAGTTTATCTAGAATCTAGATATTGGAAGAACTTCACCAAAGAGTGCATACTTTAAGTGTGCTTAGTTGGTTTGTGACTAGGAAAGTATTGTGAAATTACGGGGATTACGTGGACAGATTTCCACGAATCTACTTCACTTGCGAGTTTAAAAAAGTTGTGTATGGGTGTATCGTCTGACGATCGGAAAATTTGGTTGTGCCATGCAAATGTGTACTTTTTGTTACTCATTTCGGTCTATTGCAGCTCAATATCCACTCATAAATGTATACGAATCATTATTGGAAGTCATTCATTTCTGCAACGCAAGCGTTTTCAATTTAATTGCGTCCAATTAATTTGCCGACCTATGTTTGTTTATAAATCATTGCTTGATCGGGTATATTTTGCGGGCTATTGTATGTACAACGCTACAAAATCAATACAGGGTGCTTCCGGAAATGAAACCAATTACCTTCAATAAACAAATTGAGCAGAAATAAACGACTAAAAAAAACATATGTTTAGATAATTTTAATCATGAAGTATATCAACGAATTTTCAACTTTTTAGATAACGATTTTTCTATGTTAATTTTAAAATATTTAGAAATTAAAAAAAAAAATCAATTAGAATCGTAGCCAGTAAAACCGTGCACAATATCAATATTGAACAATTTCGCATGATACCAATTTTTCATATTTCAATATTGATCTTCAGCTTTGACTAACCCTGTACATAATATTGGTAGTCGTTTAGTATAAAAAAATGTATATCGATTGCGAACGATTTATTTGTACTAGAGTCCGGCGGCGTCCAGACGCTTTAAATAAAAATCGCTGTTTGCCGTACCAAACCTAAAGAAAACTCGAAGAATATCCCGCAGTAATTACGTTATAAATCGCAATATAAGTCAAATGCCTCCCGCTGATTCTCTATATTAGGCTTTGTGGTTGTTGTAAGGGATCATACCATACCATACCTTTTGTGCATGTTCAGGTTGTGAGTTATTAGCGAAACATTGTCGATAATCTGTACCATGTCTCAAGTACAAGTACGAACTACCAAGAAGGGTTAATACACTCTAAATATTGACGCTTTATTTAATATTATTATATCATGACAGTATATTATGAAAAAAGTCGAGCACCTTTTGTATCTATACAAGGTATGTATCGAAAGAGATTGTACTCGGTGAGTTGTAACAGTAGCTGCCCAGCAACCGGTTCACTGCAAACTTAAGAGATGGTAAGTAAAGTAACGCGCGTTGGAGTCTCGATGTTGTTAAGACTCTTGGCGACTTTCTTGGTCTCTTGGTCAAGCAGTCCATCAGCAGGCGGCATTGCCGGACCATTGTGAACATTAATCGTAGTGTTTTGTTAAATATACAAACACCTAGGTATAGGTACATGGCGGCCATGGGTCTTGAAGAGAGCACGTGGAATTCAGCAACTTGTTGCGCGGTCCTTTCAATTCGTTAGTTCGTTCATTCGCGACGTACTATTACATGGTCTGTTCCTGTCTTGTTAAAATAAGATTAAAACCACAACGAGTAATTAGTTCTTTCCCACATTGTTATTACATCGTTTGTGAAGTGCTTTTGAATTTGGAAACGTGGAAATGTTGGTAAATTTCATAATTCCGTACAAACATAAAGTTATACCACACGTATTGAATATCTTCGACTGGATTAATTGACAGTTGTGATATATGTTGTTAATTACGTTATAAATACGCATTGTTTGTCTAAATTTGTGTATCTTGTATTCAAGTGACTTCTTAGCTGATTACTTACTTTATGCATGCATTGTGCTACAAGTACTGTATGTAGCATGTGTCTCTAACATTATTCGCATCTAGGTATAGTACATATATCGACAGATAAAATACAATTATCCAAGATCAAAGTGAAGCGAACATATTGAGTTCTCTTTATATGAGAGTGCAGATAGCGATATGCTACCGTCTGGATGGTACGTGACCTTTGTGCGGATTGCTCTTCGGAACGAACATGCCGGAAGGAATTTTGCGGACATTTTCTAATGTACAGGTAAATTTAATTTAAACGTAATGCCTAACACCTAAGGCATGTAAGCTTATACCTCGAACATTGAGTAGGCATGAAATTAAGATTAACATATGGCAGTAATTAACAATAATCTACAAATGCTGAACATGCGTAAATTTCCTTTGAGGTTGGGTATCCTTCGAACGCTATAAATAACTTTGCTAATGGGCTCTTTCTCTAGCTTTACGATTCCATTTTTGCTGCGATCATTAATCATGCCATATTTGTTAAAAGCTGTTATTTGAATTAAGATTTAGAGTAACATTATTAAGGAAGACGTTTTATACCCAGTTTCGTTTAGCCAGTTTAATACTGCACGGTCAGTACAAACTGTTTCAAAATAGTTTATTTGGCTACGACGTGACGTTTTTATTAAATATGAAAGTATAAAGCTATTGCAATAAATATCAATTGTTTTTTAATAAAATGAGCTAGTTTCTGTATCATAATTTGTCTTTGCGATCATTGAGGAACAGCCAGTATTAGGATGCTCTTAGTGCAATAAGCACCAGGTTCATTGCGTAGATTTGAATCACTTTAACTCTAGCCCTTTTCATCTGCAAAAAGATATAAATGTAAGTACTTATCAAATGAATACGTAATATTTACGAATGCGACTAGAAACTGGAATATATTCGAATGCGAAATGCGGTTTATGACGTTTAGTGAAACTGAAACGTATTCAAGTTGATTAATTCCATACTGACTTCTGGCTTTGTGCACGCTTTCAGTTTGGCTACTGCATTTTAATGTGCCTGGCAAGACAAAGCCATGACCTTAAAAGTAACCTTATGCAATTTATAATTCGTTTAGAAATAAATTGTGTACGCATGGAATTCTTTCCATCCATAACCAATCAGTCGCTTACATAATTAACATAAGACGGGCATAATTCAAATTACATGCATCTGTCAGAAACAGTTATAACATACAGAAGAAAAACTTTTTACACGTTTCAAATTCTTGTTTGCATTTCTTTGTTGCTCATTGTTTCTCGACTGCCATCATCATCATTTTATTTAAATTGTTAAGGTATTTTGACAATCTGAAGATTCCAGCACCGATATAAAGGCTAAACTAATTGATGCAGTATGCGCACAATAAAAGTCAACATTTATGTTGTTGGTATGAGTTCGCCTCCTTCTTATATCATACTTCCTCCTATAAAGCGAATGCCATGGCCAATGGTTTCTGTGTTGTCTCTGTAATGTAACGGTTTGAATATATTTTTAAGTGCACTTAAAACGATTAAATCTTATTATGCTGTGTAGTATGTGCTGTGTTTAAAATTACGATCGCCATGTCTGTAAACGAAAAGGTATGCGTATCGTAAAGTACAATAAGGTCGGGACAAGGAGACAGCTCTTTGGGTTTTAATGTCGCAGATGCAAGACCGCCATCGACCTTTTGCATTTCAATATTACAAATAGTATTTTTTTGTCAAACTGATGGTTCCTTTTTCAAACAAATCCAAAGATTTGTTACATGATCAGCACTCTTAATGAGTTGCATTTTGGCAAAAATACTGAAAAGTCTCACTGGATTTTTACTTGATTCCATTATTTTGTAGTATTTGGTTTTTTCTTATCAAGATTTTGAGCGTATCGTTGACTTGCCTTTGTGATTACCTGCCAGCCCTTGAGGATTAAGGCATTATCATTGCTTGAGATTTAGGGTTACAAACATGGAATCTTGATAAATATTTTCAACATCCATTAATTACGTACCTACTATCCAAAATTTAATTTGTTTGTTATTGCTAAATTAGTAGTAGTCTTTCTACAACATTCGAAAAACTTAAATTTATTGAATTAACATTTTTCTAAAAAAATCTATCTTAACGTTTAAAATGATTTCTTTGCGTACAACATTCTAAAAGAACTTTATATGTTCTCGCCTCGTCGTTTATTTGATTGGGGCTCATTTACCTGCAACAAAATCAGTCTCGGATTTATATAACAAGTGAAATAAAATTTTCTATTATAATAGTTAAGTAACGATCAATTCATAAACAATCCGGTTCTGGTTCAAAACCCATTTTACGATAAAACGGTGTTTTAATTGAGGTCTGCCAACTAATCAGGAATTGTGATTTTTTTTTTACTCTTTTAAACAAGTTATTTGAAACATTTCATTTTATTTCATTGAAATGGGATTTTTATGGAACTATACATTTGATGTTGTCGATATATACATTCCAATGCCTATGATCGTAAGTATATCTATACACTGATGAGTGCAATATCGTTTTTTTCGACGAATACTTCGTCAACGATGGGTGAATCGCGGTTTCTTGGAACTGTCTAATGGATTTTCTATGTTTCTTGATGCACATACTCTTCGAACTCTTGCGCGTCGTTTCAACCACTGTTACTATATCGTCGTCGTCGTCGTCGTCGTCGAATCATACAACCCAAACTCTCCCGCAATCAACAACTAAACTGCTGGAGCCTAAAACTTGATAATGCAAACTTTACATAACTCAAACTCGCGACAGCATCAGCAAATGCCTACCAACATTGCCAAGCAACGACACTCTGCGACATTTACACTTAGATATAGAGAGACTTTTCGCAACTTAGTATAAATGATTGTTACTTTTGACTTTTCGATAATGTTGTATCTTGAACCAAGCATTGTGAAATTAAATTCATCTCTCGATTCTGTATAATAGGGTTGCTACGCTTGAAATTGAAGCCGTAAAATATTTACGATTGACATAAAAATCAATGTTTAATATTTACATTTATTTGCATGCAGGAAATACTGAATCTATTAAGAAAAACTATAATATTTTAATGTAAAATATAAAATTAAGTATCAACTTTATTAATATTACATCTTGAATAACTCTTGCTCGACTTCAATTTTATTATTAGATATTGTAAAGCTGGAATATCAGAGCAATTTTGCAAAAAAATTTGAATTAAAGTTTGCTTGCCAAATGGCTTGGTCAAAATTATATCAAAAAATCTCATATTGTAGCAAAATGCGAATAGACATAGGTTGACATAATTCTTCAGCTATGGGATAGTTTTCTTGGTCGAATGACCGTATAAATCTTCAATTATGTCCGATTCTGTTTCTGTCAATGTGCTATTACCCATATCAAAAGAGAGACGAGACGAATCGTAACTGAGAAGATATCGGAGTTGAGGGTTGATGTAGAACCTTAGAAAGGGGTAGATTGAGTAATAATAGATTTATATAAATAGAGCCTTACGAATAAACGGGAAGTTAGATGGATCGACTCACTAAATAAGTTATCATTGCAATGATACCGAACTGTATACTATGGTTTTGCTTGACCACTCACATTCAATGTCAATCCCTCATTGATTCATGCCTGACAGTATATTTACAGTATTGCACGAAACATGTTGTAACTTGTAACATTCATTTATGTTCAACCGCGCCCAACATTCGTACAAATGTACAGGAATATCGCAATAATAAACACCATAACTAGCCACCCACATTCGTGAATTTTTATTTGCATTGTAGGAAATTGAACCTGATCGAATCTACAATGTGTTCCAAGGCGAACATATTGAAATCCAATTTTATTTAAATTTTGAATATTTCGGGAAGGGGCCTAAAATCTGCATTTCAAGGTCATTCTCCGTGAACGATGTGAGAATGAGAGTGGGAGCTAGGAGGAAAGGGATTGGCGGGAAATAAAACTTTCAATGTCAACACACTTCGCATTTACTCAACAACATTGTTTTTAACATGCAACGTTCTTAACAACACGGTTTTTAACAGCCAATGTTCTTAACAACACTGTTAAATAAATGCGAAGTATGTTGGCCAATCTCTTCCCTTTTAGCCCCCACTCCTCCTTCTCAAATCGTTCACTGAGAAAAACCTTGAAATGAAGATTTTAGGCCACCTTAAAATTACATGGGAATTTGGTCCAGAACGCACTTTACTGGACACAATGTTGATTTCAAATTCAACTATTTACGTGTGACTTGGTTCAAAAAGGAAAATATATGTAAACAATTAAGTGCTTAATTTTATTACCAATCACAACGTAAATTAAGAAAAGTTGTACTTTCAAAAACGATTGGAATTGTCGTTAAATAAGATAATTTATACTATGAATCGGTAAAACGGTCTTCCAAGTAACGAGCTTTAGTAAAAATTGTCTATTCGTTTCGATAAATTAAAGTGGAAATAATCAAGAAAATCCTGTTACTTAAGTAATTTCGTTTAGCTATTTTGTTCATTCTTACTTTACTTTTTTGGAGAATAATAATTCTATGGTCACGAAACATCAAAAAATCGATTGATTCGAGTGATTCAGTGTTTCTCTCTTTTCTGCACTTATGTTCTCAATGAATATGTTTTTTGCTGCGCTAGTAATAAGGAAGCTCGGAAAACAAGGAACTAACTAAAGAATGAATAGCAAATTAAATCAACCTCTCGTTCATTCTAAGACAATATAATCTAAAAAGTAATTACACACAAACTCGCCAAACTCTATAAATTCACTCAATGTACTCAAGTATTATGCTATACATAAAATCTAATTCGTGAACACGGAACTGAACTAAAGTGTTTAAACAAGTAATGAAATACTAATTAATTTCCAACGACGCTTTTCGAGTGCAAGTATTACGGGCAGTTTGTTCTAGTTTTCTTCGTTTTTTAAATAATTTCTTAATTTTCTATTTTTCTATTTACTTCGCGTATCGATTGCTTTATTAATGAACGAAGAACATGGTGGAAGCCATGCGGAATCTTAAATTTATATTGCATAATTATAATTGTAATAAGACTATTATTAATTATTTTATCCGCGACGACCACATAAAACAGCGATTACTATGTGTGTATGCAGGCACATATGACAGACATTATCACCACTCGCGAATTATGAGCTTAACACGAGTCAATTATAGG
>JARJEB010004647.1:0-17173 GCA_030264535.1 Liometoxenus newtonarum
TGAGATATTAATCGATAAATCTCAGAAAATTTTTTTTGGTCGAAAATCGCTAAAAAAAGCTCATAACTTTTAAGATATATTTTTCAGATTTTAGCGAGAGCAATTTTTAGATTCAGCATTAAGCGTATAAGTGACACTTTGTGTGGCTCGTAGGAATTGTCCGACTCGCTGCGCTCGTCGGTCAAACGTTCCTACTCGCCACACAAAGTGTCACTTATACGCTTAATGATATAATCCACTATTATTGATAATAATAAAAATTTGCGATGCCAAGTATTTGCAACCGAATTTACGTAACATCACTTCATCTTCTTCCATCGTTCACTATTCAGAAACCACAACTTTTCTCACTCCGTAACATAATTTATTTACAGCCCTTTTGTGTTGTCTTGTTGCCCAGCATGCCCATCACTTCCTTATCCAGGAAAAGTTAAATATACGAACATGTTCTATAGACAAGAGAGTTGCATCAGTTGAACAACAAACAAGTACATAACGTGCACTCATGCCAAACATCGGAATATCATAAAACTAGAACAGCAACAGGAGGAAGTAAAAAGCTTGCGACTTTGCGAGCCGAGGCACATGTAACATACTGTAGAGAGAGAGACACCCGTATGGGTATGAAATATACGAAAAGCCTTGTAATGTGTAGATAGACTGTAGATTGTAGAAAGTTGGAAGTGGTCAGCCACAGTAAAGCTGTAATAATCCTAAGAGCTCCCATCGGTAAACTACCAGAATTCCTTCTACTTAAAGTCCGAACCGAACGAACAATGTTCGTACTTAGGCGCAAAAGGCAATTGTTAGTACTCGTACATGCACTTTGCACAGATTAAATGTTTCCTTATTTATTATGATCCATTGTCCTTGTTGGATTGTTGTTATTGTTCTACATTCAACAGTGCGCTTTCTAAATTTAATTAACAACTAGTTAAAATTAGAAAACGGAAATTGAACTAATTTAATCAAATAAGCATCACATGTAATTGAAACAAACTTTTGTTGCTTGTTAATCCTTGTAAGTTTCCTTTCCAAATAGCCTTGTTATTGTGTTGTAATATAAGCACTCACAACTAAATACACTTATTGTTATTAAATATAAAATAAAGTATAGTCGCACTCCAAATTTGTCAACTTCATTCATTCAGCGTTTCTTGCATGCACGTATCCAAAAGTTTTTGAGAATTTCATTAGGAAATTTCTTAATTAAAATCAAAACTCAACTTCGAACATGTGTTGGAAATTAGACAGAACACAAGTTTCGAACTGAGAAGTGTGACCCACCCTTCAGGTCACAGAGTGTCTTTTGATGCTTTTCCTTTCCTCCCGTTTGCTCACGAGTGTGTATAAGTACTATTTATTCCTCACTCTCCTCAGTCCCTCGTATGCACATACATCGAAGTTCGAGTTCTGCCAGTGGGGCCAAACAAAACCCTTAGTTGCCTTAGTTGCCTTACTACTCTCTACAGGCACTTACCACAGTGCTCAAGGTCTTATCGTTTATATAGAAATCCTTTATACAGGAACAAGATCTGTGTGTTTAAAAGAATGAAAAGTCAAGTCCAGACTCCAAAGTCAGAATTTTCCAAATTTGTCTATACATTCAAGTTGTTATCAGTTACGAAATTTTATTTTGTAATTTTATATAATTTTAGAAACCATTGATTTTCTTCATGATATTCAGTAAATTTCTGATTTCACTGTGTAGTCATTCAGAACGCCCGATTTTTGCTCTCCCATAACAATTTATCAAGTCCGGTCACCCACCGGAGATAACACAACTAATTCTATTAGTGTTCGGAACTTGCCTATCTATATACCTGTTATCAGAGTCAAATTGAAGTGAATTGGAAGTATTATGTGAAAGAAACTTGCTCAAACCATATTATTATATAGGAAATTTGTATTTATTTTGTCATGCATTTGTCCCAACCCATAGAGGTAGAAGTCTATGGAGAGAACATACAGTCATGCAGCCAGAGCAGTGTTCGTGTTGCATTTAAAAGACGCGAGATTTGAAATAGACTCCAGTCTTGCGTCACTAATCAATGTGTGTGTGTGTGTGTGTGTGTGTGTGTGTGTGTGTGTGTGTGTGTACGTGTGTGTGTGTACATTTTAGGGTTTCAGTTTGTTATGGTGCGTATGGCGGACCATTTGTAATCAATACCTTGTCTCTAGGAATATTATAACTCTATGTGCAAACCACATTGATCACCAGAATTCTACACCAATTCTGCTTCAATATGTGAAACCACACAAGCTAACAGCTAACTAAATCGTTTTCAGGATGCATTTGAAGTGGTGCGGTGCGGTATGGCCTGTGATATTGGATTTATTGAGGATGCAGGTTGGTTGTGGTATTGTGGTCCCTGGTCGGTGGTGTGAAGAGGTAATGAGTGAAAGAGTATTCCTCATACGACGATATTCGACATTACATATAGTAGAACTTAGTATTTTTCAACGTACTGGGACCGCACATGCACACGACCATATTTCATGCTTTCTTATGACAGGAAAATCTTTTCAAAATTCAGAGAACGATCAAACGTGTCCGTAATGCACGATCGGCGTCGCGCTTACTTATGTGTACACACGTTGTGTGCTTTCGCATCAGAGTCTGATGCATTGAGAAAAAGCGAAAGAGAAAAAAAAAAGAAATAAGGAACGAGCAAAAGGAACCGAAAAGAAAGCGAAAGCAAAACGAAGAAAACGGAGGCTTGAAGCATAAAATGCGTTCTAGTGGCTCTGTAGATCCCAGAGAACTAAAAAAATGACTTTTTATACACACGTACCCCTACCAGAGCGTTATAAAAAACCGTTTTTTTTTAAATACAATTTTTATATATATATTTTTCCTTCGGCCGTTACGAAATGGCACACTTTCGACATAGTTAGCTAGAAAAATTGCTCACAGCCAACCAAAATTCTAGTCACTATCAAGCAATAGTAAAAAGTAATGCGGAAAAGTCACTTTTCCGCACAGTTTCTTATAAAATTGCCATGAAAAGTGTCTGCGTCAACGCCATTGAAAAATCTTGTGCTTCCAATTATCGCTCACGTGAGAAATTGAATACTTTCCAACTTTGTTAAGTAAACTACTATTTTCAGCAAGCAGTATAATTGGGTTTATGTAATTTCTTCATTTTTATTTTATTTTGGAATGCTCAGTATATTCAACTGTATTTTTCATTGCGAATGGTTCAGAAAAACGAGAAATCAATACAAATTCGCTTTCGTCAATAACACCACTTTATATACATATTTTTTTTTTTTGGGTCCATCTGCAGCTATACCAGTACTACCAGCAGCACGTACATCAGTAAAAAAATAGAACTTCCAATCTTTAGCGTGGAAAAAATGAAAATCTGTAAGTTTTTGCTCCGCTCGCTTCCACCGCATATCCCATAGGAAACGTGTTCCAAAATTGGGACTAGGTACATCGTAATATTAATTTACAACTTTTTTTATGCTCCATATAATTTTTCGCTATATTAGGTACACCCGATAGAATATTTCGCTTGTTATGAGTATGACGTCCGCGCTCTCTCGATTAATTAAGAACTTAATTAAACAGCAAATTTTCCTCCTTTAAGCTAATATGCACATTTTGCGATGCAAATAGTATAAGTGAAGTAAGTGCATCTAGTTTTTTTCTTATATATAGCTTTGTATGGGTATATAGCTTAATTATTCTTGGATAATTAATTCAGGCAATAACTATTAATTTACTTTTGTAGCTACTAGAATTTTTTCTAATTAATTACATGTTTTAGGTAAATTATTAAGAAAATTATTCATAGGACTTTTAAATTAATTTAAAAGAAGTTCATGTGCCAAGGATCATTTTCATCAAAGTCATCAACATGCTCGATTTCTCAAAACTTTGTAATCATTCGCAGCGTTAAGGATTAAGTCGAGAGAAAAGTTTATAAACTTTCGATTTATTTAAATTTAAAATTGCAGATCCTTCCTTCTTCGTTTTAGACGTAGATTTCTTTCATTTTATATTCTCAATGATGATGAGGATGCTCTATTTTTTTCTTTTTTTCTGCTCTCTTCAAAGTATTAGTTAGATATAGTTGTGAACTGAAGTTCGCTTATTCGCATTGCACTCCAAAGTGAAACGAAAGCATGAGGATGTGCAATTGTCCAGAAAGGCATTAATATAACATACAACGACGTGAACATAACGTGAACAACGGAAAGTAGGAGAACAACGGGAATCATACAGAATAACTCAGACATCTTGGTCTAAACAGGCAAGAAATTTTTACTTCTTTTGGAGAATTAAAGAATTGTCATCATGAAAAATTTATAATTTCTAAAAAAATTGTAAAATACTGATTTTCTAAAGTAATTCGAAAATTGTGTGGTGACCATACATTCCTAAAATATATGTTTAACTAGACTAGGTATATAGAGAATGAATTTCCCAAATCTAATAAAATTATACAAGCACCGATGGTAGTGTGGTCGTTTCTATAGTTTATCTTTATTGCAACCAGAAAGATGCACGGCAGCGAGAACATCAATTTCATTCATTGTGTTGTTCACCCAGCCTCATTCCTTCGCTTCTCATGACGATGATGTCGGTATAGGACCAACTTCCAATAAAACTACTTATACTAACGACATACCTGGCTGGAAACGTTTTTCCATCTCATCGTTTCGTATATTTCCCGCACAGTCTACTCTCGTGTTCTCGTTTGTTGTTTCATTTTGGTTGCATTTTCATACTTGCCTTTTCCTTATAGTTCGCTCGTTTGCACATTCTCAGTTCACTCAAAACAACAACTTGATAATATTAAGTTCATAATTCGATTTGGTACTTTCATTCGATTTATATTTACTGAGGTTTACTATACTGAAGCAACTACATAAGAATTATACTTGGTGTATCAAGAACTAGAAATGATTAACATTTTATATCTGAGACAAAACTGGCTGAGCACTATAGGCAACCAGGCGGGCGACCCTTTTCTCTTCCATTCGCGTTATCTCGGACGTGTTCGTTTTGACAGGGGTCTTTCCGTTTGTGGGTCGATATCGGGCATGGTAATTGAGGACACGCTCTTGGCTTGGAGTTTCCGAAGGCTTTCGGACTCGCGCCTACTACTTTAGGTAAGCGATTAAACGTTCCTAGGGATCGTCCGTTTTTTTGTGCTGAACCTATCGGCTTTCTTATACATATCTTAAGCCATTAAGATTAAGGATTTTAAAATTCATAAAATATTTTTATATAATTGAAACACACGGTGTATATAATTTTCTGGATACAGAGTAAAGAAACAAGTATTCCTTTCCCTTTATTCAATGCTTTCTGGTCTTTTAGTTTCGATCAAAGCAGCGAAATTCACTTAGAAAGTTAGCGATCTGTCTCGAATGTAAGCAACTTAATTGATCAACTGATGGTTGCGTTCTATCAAGGGATTAATTGGAACTGTCGTGAGTGAAAGTTTCTTCCCCAACGATTAGGAATGAGTACGCATTTGATCGCTAAAATAAGTTATAATCGAACTTTTATACGACAATTCCAATTGCACGTATAAAGTCGATTAAGTATTTGATTAAAATTTAATATACGTAATTTCATTAAATGATTAAAAATCCTGAAATGCATTTTATTTTTTTCATCTTAAATTTTATTTATAAAATAATTTAAATAATTACGATTTTCAGAGCAGTTGTTCAACTTTTTCTCGTCGTTTCCTTCAAGTTTTCTTGTTCTTGCTTTTGCTTATGGCTTATACATGAACAGGACTCCTTGCAGTGCAACTTTTCTTTCTTCCACCCCATCCTACTGATGTATAGCCTGGTGGTGTAGAGTGTTTTCGGAAGTGAAGTTAATTAAAAGTTGATGAATATTTTAGTAGACGCTTAAGAGATTATGAATTTTCATGTCGGTCGGACGTCGGGTCGAAATATGATGGTGCACGGTAAAAGTTAGACCAACATTATATCAATATACAAACAAGAATGTACCTTCAGTTGAATTGTAACTACACCATCGAAATGATGTTCTATCTCCTACCAGCGCTCCTACCAAACATTTTGTAAAACTGATTTTGAAGTCGGACTGGGAATCGTAAGAGATGAAGGGCAATGCATTTTCAATTTTGAACAACATTTTCTTAAATCACTTGGCAGATTATAATTTTATTTTAGACTTTTCTCATAATTAATAATATACAAAAAGAAAGAGAGAACGACTGCATTTTCCCATGTAATTTTACGGGAGGGTAAAATCGGATAAAAAGGCCATTCGCCAGGCTGAGAGGAGTGGGGGAAGTGGCGGGAAATTTAAATTAATTTTTACCCTCATACATTACCCTCATACATTACCCTCATACATTACCCTCAATCACCTTTACGTTCATTATACTCATGCATACAAATATTGGATTGTTTGTATGAGGGCAATGCATGAGGGTAATTGAGGGTAATGTATGAGGGTACTTGAAGGTAATTGAGGGTAATGTATGAGGGTGCAGTAGTAATTTCGTTATACCTGTATTTGAAGCAAAAGATAATACTGACAATAACAACTGTTTCTTGCAAAAAAAAAGTGTTAAACGTATAGGCTGATCGAACCCATTGATTATGATAATGACAGTACCATCCAATTTGTATACTTTGTAATTTGTGTATGAAATTTGAATTGTCAATCCATTATCATTAATTTCGACCGATTCGTATCAAGAAGTTAAGTAATTGAATTCAGCGCGAAATAAATCAAAAATTTTGACATTTGTTGGAAATTCTTAACAGTTCATTATACAATATGTTCAAAGCATGTACAGGCATTTCTATCAAATAAGTTATTATCATTTTATTCTACAATTCCAAAGATTTATTTCTCTGTGGACACATTGCAGTACTATATTTTATTACCATCCCCCTATATTCTTATGTTTAGTTATATGTATAGATTTCCAGCAATCCTCTATAGAGGGAAAAGTGAACCATCGAAAGAGAATGTATTGGAGGTGTGATTAATGACCCCATTAGGTTCGAAATATTATTCATTCGTGTATTTGAGATTGGCTAGATGATTTTTCCTTTGTATCTTTTAGTCTTTTTTTTTCTCGTGGTAATATAATCAGCCAGAAAGTATCAGCTGCTGGAGTTTATTGATGGTTAACTGAGGTTTTTAGGCTTTTATTTTATATGGATTCGATCGTAATTGGGAAAACATTGATCTCTAACCTGATTGTTCATTTTATTTAGTTAGATAGAAACATGCGGCAAGCCTAACATTTTGCGTTCGGCAAATACGAAATTTTATTAAATGCTATTTGGCGCAAAATTTAATAATGAATTTAGTAGATTCAAATGCACACAAAAAAGGAACTTTTTTTCCAAAAATATACAACAAAATTTAAACAATGACATTTTATTGTGCTGCATTTTACAAATAGAATTTATTTTTACAATTTGCCATCAACAAAAAAACATGTACAGTTTTCTCAATGACTATTGGACTATCGAATTAAATTTGATTCATTTGGATTCCAATGAGAGCAAAGCATCACTTTTTTATTATCCGCTCAACATTATTGATGTGTATATCATTTTGAATTTGTTTGTGTTCGCATTTTCCAAGCGTTCTGCAATTTTCCCATCTGCAATTTGCCGTTCTATTCACTCCTATATGTGTATGTGTGTGGATGAGTAGCGAGTAGCCATGGTGGTGGCTTTTATGATTTATTACACGGTTGAGTACAAATGGAAAATTAGTTTCTGTTCATGATGTATCGCTGATATTTTATACAAATTTATGCGGAATATAGTAGTACTGGGCGTCAAACTTATATTTATATACAGGGCGTAGCTACTATGAAGCAAGCGAAAGCAGTGCTTGCGAGTCCACAACAGAAAAAAATAGGCTCCTCCAAGTAGTAACACGACGTTTAAGCATATAGAAGGAGCAATCGACCTAGAAGGTGCAACATCGGTTCGAATATTTAGTGTCTTCTTCATAGTTATGCTGATGAGTCCTTTCAGGTTCAGTGTCCATGGCTGAGGAGATGCTGAGTATTCGAGTCGTTGTTGTACTATAGGTTTAACAGAGACGATAACGAATGTTCCATGTATTACCGTATGGGTAAAATCCCTTTTATTTTGATGCATTCAAATTTCTGACATTTCATAGGAAAAAAATATTTCAAATGTTTATTTATACTAAAATTGTTCTTTTTTTTATTAAATACTACACTTGGGGGTTCTCCGGACACGGTTGTGGGACAAAATTAAGGGACAAAAATATGCTGCGCCCCTGTTTATATAAAAATGGATTTTTCCATTGCAATTATAAATTGTACGTTGGATAAGAAAAACAGAACCAAAAATTTTACAGATTTAGCTGTCACATTCTGTTTAGGAATATATACCAGTTTCGGTTATATGCTTCGTACTAATCGGCAAATTTGATTATCGATGTCTATCGGCGGAGAAATTACGCGCGCCGAGCGCTAAAACGTCGTATTATGTAAATGCTGAAATGTACCAAAAGTCGCGAATGTACAGTATACAAAGTGAGTAGTCGAATGAGAGGTAAAGCGACTCGAAGCGACTTCTCCAGCACCTCACTCTCATCAGCACCACACCAATGTAGAAACGTTGAAAGCAGTCGAAACTATGTGATGCCCTTTAACTTAGAACATACGTTGACACCTCAGTTAACCTATCTCCATCACCCCTCACCATCATGGTCGGAATCCGACGACATTAAGTATGCAGATTCTAAACTAAATTAATAATGTACTATTGAATCTTAAATAGCATCAGCTTTTAACGATTCTGTTATTATCATTATTATCATTTCCATATCATTAAATAAGGAAAACCGCGATCTTTTTCAGCAAATTTGTATTTTTATAACATTTTAATTCTAAGTCAATTTTTGTGCCCAGTATACTTAATTATTTAGTAATCAATTTATTTTTTTGGGTATTGAAGAAGGAAGCCTTTTCGACTTTCATCTTTCATCATTTATAAAAACCAAAATCTTCGGCCTCACGAAAATAAAGGTAAAAATTTAATTGAAAAACTTTGCTCCATTGCAGTACATCATATATAACCAAACTTTATGATCTGAAACGGTAAAGTTATATTTTTTTTCTGCATAAAGGAATCCCGATATTTACTTGTAGAATTTTTATTGACTTCTTTATGTTTTTCCGATGCGCCTTTATTTCGGCCATAGTTTGTTCTTATCTACTTTTTGCTGAAACTTTTTTTGTTAATTTCATTGTCCGTTGCGTTTTGTTCCTAACAAGTGATGCCCTTTTGGTGGACGCAGGAATTTTATTGTATTATTTTGCCTATATACAGATTATTCATTTATCAAGTGGCCATGGAAATTTACATGTTAAAAATTTTAGGTCGTGTTAATGGGTTTTATGTCCAATAGTTTGCAAAGAAAAAAAATCACACTCTTAATTTGGACCATTTTTAACCCATTCTGATAATTTTTAATACCTGCCATGGTCCGATTGCTTAAGAAGGAAATTTTTAAAAGTGTAAAAATTTGGAACTTTATTGTAGGCAACCACAGTAATATCAATATTTTATTGATCTGAGTAAATGTATGCAACCCATTTTGCCTACAATGTTATTTTCGAATTTTTTTCACTTTTTTAATTTTTTTTTCTTTACCATTCGGACCATGCCTGTATTAAAAATTCAGAATGGGTTAAAAATGGTCCAAGTTAAGAGTGTGATTTTTTTCTTTGCAAACTATTGCGTAGGAGAGCCATGTACACGACCTACCAACAGTTTTTAACATGTAAATCTCCATGGGCACTCGATAAATGAATATTCTGTATAGAAAAAGAAATTATGTTGCAACCTTTTAAGTAGGCGAATGCAATTGTGCAAAGACATGAATTCATTTACTTTACGATGTTTTCTCGTTTTCTCGTTTGATTATTTTTTTTCTCCACTTTTGAAAACTAAAACTTTTATATTTGCCTTTGCCGTCTCCCTGAACTTTTTCAACTGCCATTATACGACTATACGACTACGACTTTAACTGCAATTTTTAATGGTTCTTAGTATGTACTTCTCGCTAATGTCAGCTTTAATTACGCAAATTCATTTCGAAAACGTCGCTACCATTTTGCCATTGTGTTGATTCAGTTATTTGAATTGAAGGCGTAACCAGAAAGAAGTTAATAGCATAGTGAAGAGGTAATAGTATATTACATAATAAAAGTGGGAAGTTACTTATTGCGCACGAAGCGGAAATTCAGCAAACAAGTTTAGTAATGCGCGTGTGCGCAATTGCATCTTTCCACTCCTATTACGTACTATACTTTACACACAATATAATAATTTTATAGAAGAGAGAAAGTGAGGCAACCCTTAGAACAAGTGAGATCATCTGGTTGCATCCATCCAGGCGGTTGTCTCAACTTCCTGGAACTAAGTGAGGTTAGAAAAGTTAAATGTTGCTAACTTCAACATGTGCGATTGCATTATTTGTGCGTATTTGTATATTTTTCGTAGTATTTTTAGAATGTTTTTGTGCCACTTTATCGATTCATCAAAGAAGCCTAATCAAGTCTGCTTTTGTATGAACTTGGTTGACATAAAGAGAGCCTTTGTAAGTACATTCTCGTTGTGCTTTGTGCGCTTTTTTCAAAGTTCTGTACTTAAATGAAAGAGTACTTAGCAAATTTGTCGAAAAGTTTACACTCAGGAATCACACCCGAGTTAATTATATCACTGCGTATGGAAGAGGTATTTATACAAGGTGTTTCCAGAAATGTACACTTCAATGTTCATTTGGATCATATTCAATTTTCTCAAACGTTAACTGTTTTTCTATCATTCAATACAATTCTCCAAATATTTGGCATTTTCTACTCAATTTGAATACCCTGTATTTGTGTATTTGCGAACATGAATATTTATATGTAAATTCATTTAAAGTGGAAAGTTTTCCATGTCATCTTTAAAGTCAAGCAATGTTTGTTATTTCTGGAAATAGATGAATAATTGCAACTTAGGTGGAAAATGAAATGTTTGAAAAAGGATGATAATATTGTCGTGTAACTCCTCGTCTTCGTTAATCCATATAGTCCTGATAAAACTTCCGGTGGTTTCTATTGTTGGGTTAGCGGATAATCGCAATAGTAGTAGAGATTAGCCCATACGAGCACCACTTGCAGATGGGAATTTAACATGGTAGGTGAAAGGTGGAAATTTGTGGATTATTTCGTGGCTTATGTGGATTATGTGGTTTAAATGTGGGTTATGTGGATAATCCACATAATCCACATAATAATCCACATATTCCCATCTTTCACCATACCATGTTAAATTCCCATCTGCAGGTGGTGCTCGTATGGGCTAATCTCTTCTACTCGCAATTGAAATGATATTTCTCATTCGAATCATATGGTTAGATAATTTTCTTCCCATGAAACGAAATGATTTAAGAATTATTGTGTATGGGATATATTTTTTTGCGATACAACAACATTTTATACTTATAGGATAGCATCAGCTATAGTGGGCGACGCCGTCGCCTCGAATCAATATTTGGCGGCGTCTTGCCGTATTGATATCAGATCTGGACGGAGATTGTATATTATATCGGATTTACGTGTTCAGATAGATGTAAGGATGCGGTTTAGTGTCACTTTGATTTACCGACTAGACAACCTCCATATATATACACTCTCCAGATCTATACACTCTCATATAATATCGAATTGAAATCCCATCCCTCAGGCCTTTCATTCTCGCCCTACCACTATACTTTTAAGAGCAAGCGCTAGAAAACTACCTTTATATATAAATATAATGATTTTGCTTCACATAAAACAGGAAAAGTATATAATAAAAATAAAGTAAAAAAAGAGAAGTATAATACATTCGCCATTTCCGTGAAACGATTGCAAGCATCGCCTTATTTACAGGCATACACGCGTTTACTTGTTAAAAGTTTTCTTTGCCTTTTTTTTCTATTTCTCTTTTTCCTTTTCAACTTAATGTAAGATTAGTTTTTTTTTTTGAATTCTATGGTTATATAAATTTAAACAACTTAAATTTGTTTTTTCTGTCATGGAGATGCAATAGAATAGAGACTTTTTGCAAGTCGTATTTTTGAATTTCGTGATACGTTAAAATTAAACGTCTTCTGAAAGTGAACATACGTACAAGCGTTGACTGAATAATAGAAGAAGACTGGCAAGTGCCTGTAAACTAAAAGTTTCAATACCGACCACGTCCCGCGACTACTTTGCCGATATGATTTTTGTCACTAGTCGGCGCTGCATTGTCGCTTTGGCATTTTTACGGTTCTTTCAACTTGAGGTATACGTTGGTCACGCCTCTCAAGTCCTATTTAAAGCGAAACATCACCTTGGATGAATTTTAGTTTTAACGGTTTTTGGCAAGAGAGAATCGAAGCAAAAGTCAGGAGGCATGTCCCTGCCTATACCCACGATCGGACTCCCGCTGATTATTCAGTCAACGGTACAAGTAAGACTTTTTTGCGTGACGTTACGTTACGTGCAGTAAGTTATTTGGCACTAAAAATTGAAATCGGTAATGAGGGAAGGCTACGTTTGACAAAACAACCTAAATGACGTAAACTAATAAAGTGGCACAACAGCTGAGAAATGAAGCAACACGTCTTTCACCTTTACGTATTTTTATTAAGAAAGCATACGCAGAGCGGCTGACCTTGAATTGTCTTGTTACGTCAATAAAAATCACGTCTTGCAAAAACTCTTAAAATATTTTTAATGAAATTAATTTTGGTGTTCGAAACGTAAATGAACTAAAAATATTTGAAGTTATTGTATACCTACCTACCTAGGTAGAAGTTGTCGAAAAAATAACTTTTTATATTTGCAAAAAATCTTTACTGTATCATATGGGGAACGGTTTCAAACAAAAAGACAGTTTACGAAACATATGCAAAGCAATATGAGTTGTTTTTTCTTTTTATTAGGGCTGCTTATTGAAAAAGGAAAGCCTAAAGGAATATATGAATATGGTAGAAAATAGTGTTCAGATTTGACAATATTTTTCATTGCTCTATTAGTTTGCGCTCCTATATTTTTGGGAAAATTATGGTCAAACAAAATCTAAGTATGTATATCAAATTAATTATTAATGCGGGGCAGATCATTTGTTAAACTTTTTTTTTCAATAATTGAAATTTTGAATTTCTGGAGCGACGAACTACTTACCATTTCAAAACGTCTTTTTTTGTAACAATTATTTTATTTTCTAATTCCCCGAAGCTCCATCCCTGTATGCAACATTGTGAATTGCTTAAAGTTCATTCAACATTTGGATTGGAAGAATTTGTTTATTTTCATATTTCCTGCGTTTTTTGTATTCCCTGTTTAACACGCAGGATGATACAAAATTATTGAAATACTGTAGACTTTTCTTGAATTAGGTACTCGCGCAGTCTGCTGGTACTGGCTGGCTGTCGTCAATAATGTTGAATTACTCTGTAGGTATTTAAGGATGATATAGATGTTGAATTTGGTAGACAGTCACTCTCTTCCCACTTGTGTTGAGAATATACGCTTGAATTGATTTATGTCGCGTTGTTTATAGTCGTAGTAACTAACATATCAATGTTATGCCACATACGTAACTGGCACATCTATCAAAAGCACTTGCGACTATTGCAACCGGCAATGGTAATACCAAATCGAATACGTCCAAAAGTAACAATTTTTTTTGTTTTGGTATAGTCAAAATTGTTAATATTATTATGACTTTTCCGGCTTTAGTACAAACAAAAAATCCAGGAAAAAAAAATTTAATAGAAAACTGCAAAATACCTTTCTTTAATGTTTTATTCAAAAGCAAAAGCAAAAAGTTAAAAACTTTATATAACTTTTCCTTCTCTACATATCAGAATTCCAATAAGCAAGATTCAAAGTTGCCTTTAAGTTTTTATCTTATTGATTTTTATTTTTATGAATTCCGAATAAATTCCAAAGTGTTTCTGTTATTTTTGTATACTTACTTAATCTTTTCTCTTTCCTTATTTGAAGTGTTTTCACACAAATTAAATCGGCTTTATTTTATTTTAGTTCAAGAATTTGTAAGAAAGTATGATTTGTAAATAAGTTCGTCATCGTTATAATTTAGAAAACTTATATTCGACCTATAGTGATGTTTTTTTTTGGAAAACTAAGGAACGTCATCGTCATCGGTAAATTTAATATTTTATATTAAATTTGAAGTTTCCGAAACACTGAAACAATTACTACTTCTGTTTTATAGTTCAAGCTTTTAATTATTAATTAGAAACTTATTAATTAAGTAATACATGCAACTTTAAGTCGGACTTACAATTTTGTAAAACTTTTAAAAAGTTCTCAAATCTGACTGTATACCTAATTCAGAATTTACGTTGAATTTGTAAGTTTGCAGTCGAAAAGTTTTACTTTACCTTATTACTTAACTGTTTTTTTCCGGCTAGATTTTACATTACAAAAAAGACAACGTGGCCAATTATTTCACCCACTTTAGTTCTTTGAGCTTTAAAAGTGAATAAGTTCAAGATATAGAAATAGTAATTCACCCGATATCGTTCAAATGTTTCGCTGTTGTTGAATTATTGATAAGGGCGAAAATACGCAAGTGAGACGATTCCAAATTTACTAACTATGTATTGAATCATAGCGCATATATAGGCAACCACAGCGCGTTACAACTCCCATCAGAGCCTTTCAACTAATGGTAAAAGGTAAAACATAAAACAGATGTCGGTGCTGAATTCTGTGTAAAATACAAAGTGTTTCTTGAAAGTCAATCAATTTTTATTTAAAAGTAGTAAGTATTGAAGTCGTGTGGAACACCCGGTATATTTCGTGTTTCTGTTCATTTGCTGATACGTCTGCTCGTTATAGTACGTAATGCTTCTTATTTCCTTCACGTCCTTTCTTCGCGTATCCATATTAGGAAGGATGTCTGGATTTTCCTCTTTGTTGTTCGTCTTTAGTTTTCACTAATATTCGAGGCCGTTTGGCTCATGATTTATCAATGTTTCAAGTCTGAATTACTAACTAAACTAGTCTAGTGACACAGAGAGACATCAATAACACGGAAACAGAATGCGAAGAGGGAAACTCACCCTTGTTTTTTAAATTTCTTTTCAATGTTTCCTAGGATTCGTCCTTATTGTAGGTAAATTCGATACTTCGCATTTAATGTATGCTTTATTGCTCGAAAAAATTCTTCATTTCATAATCTTTAAAGGAGTTGTTCAGTAAACAATTTTGAAAAATAAAAACTTTAACAACTTTTCACTTTTCTATATATAAAAAAAAAAACTATTTGAACACAATTTATAGAGAAGAAATATAAAATGAAGCACGCAATTGAAGTTTGAAGTAATTATTTATGCTCCTGTGCATCAGTTCGACAAAATGTGTTTTCTTCCGGCATTATTCATTTTTTTTTTGCACTTTTCTAATTTGTAGTGTCGTTGTCGTTGTTTGAGTATTCGGGTTAAAAGTTAAAATATGAAAAGACTCGGTGCTCTCTCGTATTGCGGCCCAATGTCACTTCGTCACTTGATATGTCACAACTGGTATGAGTTTTGCCCATACTATGGTGCGCAATTTTAATTAAAAATCCCAAACGTTCATAATACATATTTTTCACTACTGTATTTATCTCTCTTCCATGTATTTGACTACTTTTTGCTTGGCGAAATATTTAAAACTTTTGGAATAGTACAAAAAGCATAAAAATTAAATTTCCACAATTACATATACAAAATGTTTGCCAAATTAACAAGAAAGTGGGCAATTTTTATTTTTATGTTTATGTTGAGTATACCTAAGTGTATAAAATTGTTGAGTAAACTGTTGAAAAGTCTTTCATTGGTTGTGTTGTGAAATTAAAACCGAATAAATCGTTGCGTTAAATTCGCGCCGCACAACTTTTCGTCGATCATAAAAGTAATTTTGATCGGAAAGTGCAAATATCACTAAATTTCTCTACAATTTCCACTTTCCGATCTGTTGCTTGGTTTGCCCGCAATTTTGCTCACAGACACACATCACACCAAAAACCACTTTTTCGGACTCACAAAAGCGCGATTCGTGGAGATACCTACATCGAAAACCCGACATCGATATTTTGACCTTTTCTTTACTATACCCTCGGTAAGTCGGAAAGTAAAAATGTGCAAAACCTCACCGCAGTCACGATTCGCATTGGTATATATGATTAAACTCCTGCGGCAATTAAAACTCCTTAACAGGATACATTGCGCATAATACTAGTGAAAACTTTTCGTTCGGTGGAAACTTTACAGCGATATTGAGAATGAACGAGCAATGAAAAATATTTTAAAGCACTACCTATATATGTATAGGTAACTTGCGAGCGGGGGGGGGGGGGGAGGGGGGGGGGGGGCGCTAGGAATTCCCCTATTATAATGTACGTTTTACTTGTGCAGCCATACTGTTACGTTATGAGTAACTATGGAAAAGTTTCGTTTCCTTGCGCGTTTGCCACGAACACAACTTTCACTGTTGTATTGTATATGAACGACGACTATTTGCTGGCTCATAGCTGCTTTGCTCGTCTATCGCTTCTTCAAAACTTCCCCATTTAGAAGGATTTGTGTGTTATATTACATGCGAAGAGTTGCACGCTTAAAAAGCATTTATTCCACGATCAGTAAACGCATTTAACTAATTAGTTTCCCCGCAACTTGTTGTTAACTATCTTTGGTTCATATACTTACACAGGATGATTCTAATCCATTATCTAAATTTACGTTGTTCTGAGAGAATCCCCTAATGAGTAAGATATGCAACTATATGTACAAATTCGTACCTCGACGCAGAAAAACAGGCCGCGCTCTGGATATTAAATATATGTGAAATCATACTTTCGATAATTTTAAGCGAATGGGTCGCGAAAAATGATGATTTTCAAAAGTGCGTCTCAGCTCGCAAGTTTGAAAACCTCTGGTTTAATTTATGAGTGGATAGATGGAGCAGGTGTAGCTTGGTACGAATTTTAAGAAAGACCTTGCGGGTCAAGATATTCTTACAATCAACGGTAATTTTAAAAATGTGAAGAGAATAGAAATAAATGTTAACATTTTCATTAAAACCGCGTCGGTAAAGTCAATAGATAAAGTTATCGTTCGTTCCGACTTGGTTCG
>JARJEB010004648.1:0-14261 GCA_030264535.1 Liometoxenus newtonarum
AGAAAAGGCCATTTGTTATTTAACGGCATTTTGGTAAGTATATTTATTTCTTAGAGCATATAAATATGGAGGGAGCATTACCGGTACGGATTTAAGCCGACTGAAATGCAAAAAATGTTGTTCTTAAGTTTTAAAATCTGATATTGCGCAAGCGCACAGATTCACGCTTGCGCAGTACCAGATTTTAGAACTTAGAACAACATTGTTTCCCTTTCAGTCGGTTTATTGGGCCAAATAGGCTATGCTCTCTCCATATTTATATGCACTAAAGTATATTTCGCACTTTTAAGTTTTAATGAAAAATGAAAATCTGAAAATTATATTCGTTAGGGTTCATACTCATTTGGAAGTTGGCTGCACTATTTACATCCAAGCTTATTACAATTCAAATGAGTGGTGCATTGACAACGACCAAGGACTGTTAGTATTTGAACCGGATTATTTGGTTTCCAGTACAACTTTGGCTGGTAAGTTAAAAATCTAAAACTCTTCTTCATAATGTAATTCGTCTAAAACTTTAAGGAGCCGTATTTTGCAAGAGAAAATGTGTATTAAAGGAACGTTTCGGCGGGTTTGATCCTCAAAATAAAATCATGATAATCGGATGTTTGGTGCACAGTTTGCTACAAGAATCACTGAAGCGTAACCTTCAAACGAAAGATGCAATCACAACCGTTGCCCAACAACTGCTTACATCACGCCAGTCAATAATCTCAATGTTTGAAAGTTCAATCACCGTCCGAGAAATAGACGAAGAGCTTCGGAAATTTGTTCCAAAGGTGCTAACATTTATGCAACAATATCTGACATCAAATGCCGGCAAATTCCCGATGCAATTAAACAAAGATGATTGGCGCGGAAAAATCGACAAGATCCAGGATATTGAAGAAAACATTTGGTGCCCTGAACTTGGTATCAAAGGTAAAGTCGATGTGAGCGTCAAAGTTAATGATTCAATTGTTCCACTTGAATTGAAAACTGGTCGTGCGTCAATGAGTATGGAACATCGCGGGCAAGTGGTTTTGTATATCATGATGATGAACAAATTGGGTTATAAAGTGTCTTCCGGTCTCTTGTTGTATCTCAAGGAAGGCATTTTACGCGAAATTCCACTTAACAACAACGAAAAAAGAGATTTAATAATTATGCGTAATGAAATTGCCTATTTCCTAACGCGTAAACCAAAAGTAGTTGTTGGATCGCAAGAAGATCCGATTTGTGATATTGAAGAACTGATAACGCCGCAACTACCAGCGCCGATAAATCATCACAGCGCTTGTGGCAGGTGTGAATATAATGTGGTGTGCAGTGCGTATCTGCGAAAGGAAAATTATAATTTGGATGAATATCGACATTTGAAGCAAATACAACCGGAAGTTCTGAGTCATTTGAATTCAACGCATATTAATTACTTTGCGCACTGGTGTGCTTTATTAGGATTGGAGCATAACATAGAGGAAGGGAAGCCGATCAGGGATATTTATGTTAAAACATCTGAAGAACGGTAAGTTCAAATTGTGTTGTTTAATTACTTATACAGTTGATCCTCCGTGTAGGAGAATCAAATACTTTTGACGGTGCCATATTTGGTCGCACCTAAATGGCGCGAAATTTGAAATAGACTAGTATCGCGTCACCAGTCTGTGCATGTACTTTTAGGGTTAAAATTTATTATGGTGCGAACAAATATGGCTGGCCATGACATATGTGTTCATTTGCTTATCCCATGAACACTATTTTTCTGACTTCTGTCAAAGGTTTTGGATTGAAATCTTGACTGAAATGTTTGAATTTGAAATCTAGACTCAAAATTTTTGACAATAGCTGCTACTCAGCAATTTCTAGAATTCTAGAAGAAAGAATAGAATCTATGTTCTATATCCCAAGATGGCGTCAGAAAGAAACACCTCCGATCCTCAAACTACGTACATTCGTTTAAGTTCGTGTTCTCGTTTGCGCGGGCAACGAAAACACGAACTGGAACGAAGGCAGTTGGAGGTGTTACTTTTGTACGCCATCTTGGTCCGTAATGACGTAACGTGGAACATCTCAATTGCAAAACATTACTTTTTGCTTTTTCTAGAGAAAAATATCTTGACTGAACTGTTTGAATTTGAAATCTTGATTCAAAAATCGTAAAGATTTGATCTAGCATGGCTTATTTTTAACAATAGCTGCTACTCTGAGTAATTTCTAGAATTCAACGGCCTGCTGGCGTTTTTGAAGTGTAACTAGATAGTGTTTTGTTTCATAAATCAAGAATGAAGAAAGAATACAATCGATGTTCCATTCTCCAAGATGGCGTCCGAAAGAAACACCTCCGAACCTTAAATTACGTACATTTGTTTAAGTTCGTGTTCTCGTTTGCGTTGACAACGAAAACACGAACTGGAACGAAGGCAGTTGGAGGTGTTACTTTTGCACGCCATCTTGGTCCGTATAATGACGTAACGTGGAACATCTCAATTGCAAAACATTACTTTTTGCTTTTTCTAGAGAAAAATATCTTGACTGCACTGTTTGAATTTGAAATCTTGATTCAAAAATCGTAAAGATTTGATCTAGCATGGCTTATTTTTAACAATAGTTGCTACTCTGAGTAATTCGAGATTTCAACGGCCTGCTAGCATTTTTATGTGTCACTAAATAGAGTTTTGTTATAAATTAAGAAAGAATACAATCGATGTTCCATTCACCAATATGGCGTTCAAAAGAAACTCCTCGGAACCTCAAATTACGCACATTCGTTCGAGTTCTCGTTTGCGTTGACAACGAAAACATGAACTGAAACGAAGGCAGTTGGAGGTGTTATTTTTGAACGCCATCTTGGTCAGTTATTAGATCTATGGTCAGTATCATGACGTAACGTAGAACATCTCAATTACAAAACATTACTTTTTTTTCTTTTTCTAGAGAAAAGTTAGGTCGTTGCTTAACAAACATGCAAGTCTACGATGACGTAACTGAATTGAATGGAGTTTATATCACCACCTTCAAGAAGAACAATAACTTAACGGATCAATCGAACATCCTTACCGCCGGAATCTCAGAATCCAACTACGTCATCGTGAGCACAAAAAAACGTCCTGCAGTGGCCACAGGACTAGTCACCTATATAGACTACAAGTCAATAACTATTGAACTAGACGGGTATGTACATTTTCTCGATCTTTATTACAAACACATTATGACAGTCACACAATATTATATGATAGTAGAAAGTAAGAGATATATATTCTTAATCAATTGTGCACAAGCTATAAACTTACAGAAGGTAGGTAGGTTACTGCACATATCGAATTAAGTTGTGATAATTAGAAATGACGGCGTCTGGAGAAGTCATTGCGGTTTTGCATCCAACGAGAATTATTGCCGCCGCCACCACCACCAGCACCGCGTCCATAGCCACCCCCGTGGCCAAAACCACCGCGCATGTTATGTTGTGGTGGTTGTTCGAAACGCTGATTGAAGCCGCCAGTGCCCGCTTCGGTACTTTCATTGCGTTGACGATCGTACATTTCTTCCGGTGGTCCTTGTTCGTAAGCCTAATAAAAAACAAAATTGATTAGTTGATTGGATAATTAAGCAAAGATAAATCATAATTACTAGATTTTCTAATATGCTATATGTAATTACTTGTTCTTGATGATTCAGCATGTTATCCAATTGTTGGGCTTGCATGAAAAGCTTATTTTCTTCTTGGCGACGTCGCATCTCCTCATCTTGTTGGAGCATTCGCGCCTGCATTTCTTGCTCTTGTTGGCGCATTTCTTGATCAGCCATGCGACGAGCCTCTTCGGCTTGTTGTTCTTTCATCTCCCATTCTTTTTTCTGTCTGTCCATATCCATTTCGCGAGCGCGTAATTGTTCTCGCAGCATTGCAGTTTCATGCTCGTAACGAGCTAACTCCATTTGAGCAACCAACTTGTCCTGCTCAATCAATAACTCTTTCTTGATATTTTCAACTTTCTGGTTGTACAATTCGTGTAGGTTCTTCCATCGCATGCCATACTCATGTTCAAATGAATCAGGCTTAGCAAATCTAGGACCCACACTTCGTCGATTATAAAACTCTTGAGTTTTTCTGTTCATGTATTTCTCAGTGTGCCCGTCAATTTCATCAGGGGCATCAAACAATTCAACAATAACAGGTCTCAAAGTAGATGTTAAAAAGAAGCAATTTTCATTACATTTCTCAACCGCATTGGCGGCACTTACTTTTCTAGTAAATTCGATGAAGCCATCTCCAGTAGGCTTACCACGATCATCAACAATGGCCACGCATTTGTTAATATCACCGAATATTGAGAAAGCGGTGTAAAGTAATTCATTACTTACATATTCATCTAAGTTCTTCACCTTTATGGTAGTACCATTAGGTGCGAAACGAATTTTCAAGTATTTACCTCTGATAGGTTTGCCTTCAAGGTCATTCTTAGCTTTTTCAGCATTATGCTGATAATCCATGCGCAGAAATCCGAAGTGTTTCTCTTTATTAATAAACAATTCACTAATCTCACCATACTGCTTAAAGAGGTCTGTTACTTCAGCCTCACTGATCTCCGGCGGTAAATTTCCGATGAATAAACGGCCTCGACATGTGAACTTTTTTTCCTTGTTGTCTAATGGAGGCAAATCTAGCGATGGTCCAGATATTTCATTAAGTTTTTCTTTAATAATTCGTTCATGCATTTTCGGCTGATTCCCATGACCACCGCCGCCGCGCCCACCATGTTCATTTGGTGGTGGTTGGAAGTTATTCGACTTGAAACGTTTCTTGTCTTCGTTCTTCGGATAGGGCGCTGAGCTCTGTCTACGATTACCAAAATTGCGTCCAAAATTATTTGCTGGGCCACCGCCACCACCTCGACGAAAACCGCCACGATTGTTTTGCGTTGCTGGCGGCGGCTTGGTATCTTCTTGCACTTTAGTCTCAGAAGTACTTTCCACTTTCTCGTCAGTAGTATCGGCGGACATTTTTATTGTTTAATTTGTAAGAGACACCGACACAAACTACAAAGCAAAAATGCAACAGTCAAACACAGAAGAGATGACACTTGCTTGTACTAAAATGTCTGCCAAGCCGATGCGCGTCACTTGTTAATGCGCATGTGCCATGCAGCCATGATTAATGCGCGGCAAATTTGATTTTTTAGGGATTTGTGTCGGAAATTTCATAATACAACTTTTACATTGGATACTTACGATTCCGTCTCGTCGAATACATTTAATTTTACCAATTTATCCATACTCTTGGAAGCAGATGAAAGGGCAGCTCAACTAAGAAGACTGATCATTGATAAGGAATCTCCTACTTTTCGACCGCAACTACCAAGAGATGTTGGAATTAAGTCGTTAGAGATTTTGAAAAATATGAATACCATTCAGCGGCGAGCCATCATACATTCTATTGCTGCAAATGATTACGTATTGATCAAAGGAATGCCAGGAACCGGAAAAACAGCCACGATTGTTACACTCGTCCTTTTACTGGTTGAATTGAATTTTTCGGTACTCATAACAAGTCATACTCATTCTGCAGTGGATAATGTTTGTCTTAGATTGCACGAATGCGGTGTTAAATTACTAAGATTGGGTGCTGAAAGTAGAATTCATCCAAGTCTAAAAAAATGCAGTGAGCATTACTTGACCAAACATTGTAAGACACCCGAGGAACTAAACAAAATTTACTATAACGCAGTAAGTACATAATATACCGTGAATTTCAACACGAATGTTACATATATCATTCGATATATCAACTCTAAACTACTTCTAGAGTCGTTTCGAGTTACTCTGAGTAGTTTGGTGTTACTCTGAGTAGTTTAGAGTTACTCCCTGTAGTTTAGAGTGTGGCACGACATTTTCTCTTACAAATGGGGTATCACGAGATTCTTGATTTTCAATAATTCTTGTCTTGATCTGGATAAAAATTCAAGATGAAGTCAAGACAGGAACACGGTTTACATCTTCAAGGACAAGACAAGAAATACCAATTTTTGCGCGACAAGACAGTCATTTCTTGTCTCAGGCAACCCACCTTGCAAACTTTCAATTTCTGCTTCACTTTGATTTTCGTGACCTAAAATTATTGCAAAACGATTCAACTAAAGTTAAACGCGTTGCTAAAGGCGCCCGTACACGTTCCGGAAATCCGCTGAGGAAACACTGACCAGAATACCCCATCGGCCATACATGTACCGGAAATTCTCTGAGGTAAGAATGAGCAGTCCTGGTTTTCGGGATTTCCGGAGCTTGCGTGGTAAAAAATTGAGCAGATTTGTGGATTGTTCGGGCGGCCGGATGAGAATTGAACAGTCCGTAAGTCCCGGGATCGGAGCGCATTCCCGAAGCGCGGGACTGCACAGTTTTTCCTCTGAAGATTTCCGGAGCGTGTACGGGTTCCTTTAGACGCTTGAGATTTGTGTTCACTGAACATTTTTGATGAAGTTCACGGTATATCTTTATCTTTGTGATAATTATCTAAATAGTAAGTTGTTTTTAATAATTCTTTATAAATTTTATAGAATGTACTGGCTGTTACATGTTTGGGTTCAAAACATCCAATATTGTCAAAAAGAAAAATGGATTACTGCATCATTGATGAGAGCACACAAGTTTTGCAATGTTCCGTTATACGAGCATTACATTCATCTAAAAAGTTTATTTTAATTGGTGATCCAGATCAATTGCCACCAGTTGTTAAAAATAGAGAAGCATTGTAAGCATATTCAAGAACATACATATAAAAGATTAATTAATTATTCATGTATTTGTGTTGATCCATTTTTAGAGCACGTGGAATGTCTGAAAGTCTTTTTGAGCGCTTGCAAAGCAAGACGGAGGCCACATTTACCCTACAATTAAATTACAGAATGAACAAGACTATTACTGCATTAGCAAATAATTTGACTTACAATGGCCAACTGCTAATTGCCAATGATAAGGTGGCAAACGCCAATTTGAGAATTCCCAAGTATGAAGTAAGTTATTTGGAGAAATGAGAAGAAAAAAATGTTGTTATTTGATTAATTGTTAACATATTTATAGAGCATGGTAGCTACTTATAATAGTAGTCAGTGGATAATAGAGGCATTAAACGACGAACTTGAAAATGCCGTTTTTGTTTTGGACACCGGTCCAGTGTGGAATAAAAGTTTCAAATTTGATTGGATCCAACAACATGATGACAACGATAGGTTGAAATGTGTGAATCCATGTGAATGTGCCGTAGTTACGACTATAATACATGCTTTAATTAAGGTACGTCAAGAATTTAGTGATGGTATTTGCACCGGATGCAAACGTTTATGCACCCAAAGCACCGGGTGCAATCATTTAATTGCACCGGGTGCAATCGTTTGTACACATTTTATGCGTTCGATAAGTCACTCAAACTACTCTGTGTAGTTTGGAAGTACTTTGATCAGGTCGGAACTACTCTGAATAGTTCAAAGTGGTATATCGGAAGCAATGCACCGGGTGCAATGATGAATGCACCAGTTAGGTGCATTCGGTGCACATATTCCCCAATCAGATTCATAAGATTCAAATAATTAGGGTGCAAACGTGGTTATTTGCACCGGTGCAAACCGGCTTGCCATCACTGTGAATTTCTCATTTGTTTTGCTCTGGTTTACATTATGCGAATTTGAACCGTGAAAAACTCAATTTTTTTCTTATTTTTAGTTAATATGTGTTTTTGTTTTACTTGTTCGTTGTTTAGGGAGGTGTATGTGCTTCAAACATCGGGGTAATTTCGCCATATAGGGCACAAGTGGCCCAACTTGCAGCTTTGTTACAAGAACACGGCATCGAAGTGAGTACTGTAGATCAGTTTCAGGGCAAGGACAAAGAAGTCATCATTTATTCTTGCACAAAGTCTCGAGATATATCGGTGCCTCTACATGTATCAAAGGTAAATCAGCGGTTCTCAAACGTTCGCGGACCGAAACCCACTTTTGAAAATTATCATTTTTCGTGACCTATTCGGTTACAATTCATAGTTTATAGTACTTCAAGTACATTCATTTTTTAAGAATATTTGCGACCCTCCCAAAATCTGCTTCTGATCCCACCAGTGGGTCGCGACCCATGACTTTGAGAACCCCCGATTCTATATTTTTCGTTTCTATTTGTAAATACATTAATTTTGTAATTTTAGTTTGATCTCTTGGAAGACAAACGTCGTTTGACTGTAGCAATTACAAGAGCTAAACATAAGTTCATTCTAATTGCTGATGTCGCAACAGTTCGAGAATATTCACCCTTCGGCAAACTTTTCAGTCACATCGGTAAAGATTATTACTTAAAACTCATAGACGGTGTGTTGGATTTCAACTGGAAGCAAGTAATGATGGGCATTAATCAATATTTACCGAAACCGAATTAATTAACTTTTATATTTATTTATGTACACACATTTTGATCTTTACTTTATAATTAATAATCCATGAATTAATCCGTTTTATAATAAACTATTTTTTCACATAATTCAATATAAATCTTGGACATATTTCGCGCGAAACGAATCCAGGTCCTACAACCTCAATATAGTGGGTTTTGGATTGTTGTTTATATAAGTCTGAACAAAATTCCGGCCAAATGTCAGTCATAAACAGTCCTTTACTATTATATATATTTACTATAACTATTATAAAGTTTATTTCATGTAATTAAAACATAACAGAATTTTTATTTATTTAAAAAAAAACAAGCCGAATTCAAATATGTACTTTAAAAATAAAAATTAATAAAAATATAAAAGGTTAAAAAAAAGTATGTGATACCATAAATGGAAATTATTTAAAATAATCAAATAATCACTTACATTATTTAAAATTGTATTACTTAAATTGTGGGTAGTTTTTTAAATGTGTGTACAAATTGTTTGTTCTTTGATATATTTTTCTTTAGTTCGACTCTGATGGGTCTTCTTCAGAAATTATCTTGGTTTCAATTTGATGGTATTCTTTGTGACTGGTAATATTCTATAATTACCTCGCGAATGAGATCTATACGCCCGCTCTTCGATACGTATGAGGCAATTATGTGATATCACCATTCACAAAATCGAAGAACACCATAAAAGAAAACCACGAACAATTTCTTAGAAACCAGTCAGGATCGCAACTAGAGCAAAATATTTCAAAAAAACAAACAATTATTCAAAAAACTTCCCACAATTTCATGCTTCTTTGAAGAACAAATCAATAATTCAATTGTGAATGTTAATGGTAACTTTAAAGAAAGTGTTTTTTAACAAATTTTCTAGTTTCGCCATTAACATCGGTTCTGCAGGATCGTGATAAACCGGCATTGAAACAAGTCCGTATTGTTCTCCGTTCTTGGCGAATTTTTGATTTATCTTATTGATTTCCTTGACACATTTTTCAAAACTTGTGTAATCGACAAGATCGGAAAATGTCTCTTTTACAATACAACCGATTACATAGTACCTATACTGTTGAACGTTGGTTATAACCAGCTGACCTAACTCCCGTTCGCTTCCTTTATATTCTTTCAATATTCGGAATTGTGAATCAATTTTTTCCAATATTGTATCCACATGACCATTTTTTGTTCCAAGGTATATTACTATTGAATAGGCTTCGGCATTTGTAATAGGTACATTTGTATGGTTTACCGGGCATTTCCGGTTACGAAGCAATTCCTTTTTCTCTCTCATGGATTCATCGGCCTGAAATATTCAATTAAAATTATATTCTAAACTACTTTTAATAAAAGGGCACAAAATTATGGAACTATGGAATTTATCCCACTGCAGTGGCTAATGATATTTTTTCTTATGTTTTCCCTTTTCTTTTTTCTGGGTGTTATTGCTTTTTTTTTGTTTCTTTGCATTTCTTGAGTGTTTACTCGGAGACGTGCGATGTCTTTGTTTTCTGTTTCCATAATTCTATAATCATTTTTAATATTCATTCAGTCATGCTGTATGTACTGAGTAATTCTAGAAAAATCCCTTAAGGTTACTAAGAGAGTTTTCTGTTGTAACTTGGAACATCGAAAAATATGGTTTTGTGAAATCGAACATATTAGGCTCGTTCCAACAAAGCACCAAACTAGTTCCGAACTGCTCATGCGTCGTACAGTTCGGAACTAGTTTGGTGCATTGTTGGAACAAGCCTATTTTTTCCAATGCTCCATATTATTAGAAGTAGCAGTTTCTTACCTTTTGGAAATTGCAGACTGTAATCCTAACATCACTGTGACCAAACAAATACTCGATCATGTACTTCACCATGTCCCATTCTAACTTGTCCAAGCCACAACCCAAGCGAGGAATCGCTAACAATTTGACATCATTTTGAATCATATGTTCTTTGAGCTTGGACAAGGAACGGAACATGGTCTCGTTGGTCGGTTTACCAGTTGATACACGTTTGGTAACTAGATAATAGATGAAGCGCCCGTTAAGATTCAAGAATGCAAGTCCCCCTGGATATTGATTTTGGGCTAGTAATTCATGTACTCCTTTGAATTGTTGCCTGAATGCCACTGCTATGCCGGAACCCATGTTGAAGTCGGAAGCGACGCAATTGGCTAGTGCATACTCCTCTCCAAGTGTGAATAAATCAGCTTCAACTTCCGACACAACAGTGAATTCTTTCTCTTTTAAAGACCGATATTTTCTAATAAAGGCTTTATACTCAGTAGAAGTTTCGGAAAATGATTCTTGTCCTTCCTGTAATGATCTTGTTTGGGGCCTGGTTACATGTCCTGGTTTTCCATCCCATGCCTCATCCAAAGTTGTGTCCGGAGTTGCTGAAGTATAAGAATCACCTATTTCGTCCGCAGTATCTGTTGATTCATTCAAAGATGTGTACGGTGTACCGATTTTATCATAAGAGCCAGAAGTTGACGTGTTTGAATGAAATTTGAATTCAGGTATTGATCTTGTTTGGGGCCTGGTTACATATCTGTCTTTATTTTTATAAGTCGACGATTTATATTTTCCTGACTGCAGTTTTCCGGATGAGTTGGATAATAGTTTTCCATCGCATGCCTCATCCAAAGTTGTGTCCGGAGTCGCTGAAGTACAAGAATCACCTATTTCGTCCGCAGTATCTGTTGATTCATTCAAAGATGTGTACTGAGTACTGAATTCATCATAAGAACAAGAAGTTGACGTCGTGGAATGATATTTGAATTCAGCTGCATTTGGATTTAAAGTTTGCGTTCTTTTAACTTTAACACTTTGTTGCTCGGGTTTCTTTTCTATTATTGCTGATGTATCATCGTCCCAATATTCCTTGATCATTTCAATACTTTGTAGTTTAACATCTTTTCCACTTATTGCTGATGTAACATCATCATCATCATCCCAACGTTCCTCCGTGACACTATCTTTACTGAAATCTATTATAATCTCAGCATTGGCGTTTATTTGAGATTCTTTGTCAGGGTTATCTTGCTTTTCATTATTATTCTTGAACGGCGTTCTGGATCTTTCTAGTTTTTCATCACGATTATCATTATTTCTGGAGCTCGGTTTGTTATAATCACCCTTGGAACTGCTATTTCTTGCTGTAAACTCCCTTTTTGAATGAAGATAGGAACCTCGGTTGGAACGATTGGGAGGTCTTCTGGTTCCTTTTCCTCTTTCTTGCTCTCTGTCAGTCCTCCTGTATGTACTTCCTTCACTGCTCATTTTGACTAAAACTAAAATTAATATTGTTGGACAATATTTTAATATTTGCCAAGAAATCACAGGCTTACCACGCGTATCTCGTATCGGGACACAATTTATGAGGACTAAAGCTAGGCGATGTGGCAATAATTTGAAATGAAAGTTGTACGAACAGGCTCACGATTGCTTATGAGGTTTAGTTTAGATTTAGAATTGGGTTTGTACCTTTGGACTTTGTAAATTACACAATATTAAAACTTGTATGACGGGGAATCCCAATGCAACGCAATTGTTTTGGATATGTGAACGTGTAGCTGTAGACTGGCCAACCGGAAATGATTTTTTATTTTTATTAATCTAGAGGCAGCGGCTGTCGGTCACGAGATTCGGAGGTTATCTACCATATCCGTTTCGTTTCCATTCCATTTTCCATGGGTGCATTCCATTTAGCGTAGTCGCACGGAACACCTCGAGCACGGCCATCATTCAAATGTACCATTATATTCATAATGAAATTAATTATTAAATTCATTTGCAAATCCAAAATATGCACACGTTATCGATGTATGTATAATTCATTTATTATCCAAGCCAAATGGGTCAGCACCTATCAGGTGAACTCCACCAAGGCCGAGGCTGATCGCACCTCAAGATGTCATTCCGACGGTGGAATGCAAATATCTTTAACTAGTATAAGGTATTTGGTGGAATGTCGAATTTCCGGCGAATTTGATAGCTGCGTTCCGCTGTTCAACTCTTTTCACTCTTTAGTCGTTCGGCTATTCCAGAAATATATCTTTTTATACGCATAAAACCCCCAATCCAACACCACTCCAGCTCCAGTCGAACACTGTCTGAATAAGAATAGGCGATCGCAGCTCAAGTCTACATGTGGCGATTTGCGATATTTGTGGCTTCCGATTTGATTAAAGAAGCTGCACAGAAACTGCTTCTGAACTGCTCCAGTACAGTTAAACATTTTTTGATTTATCTTGGAGTTGTACTCGAGCGCTGTTCCTGTGCAGCCCCTTGTATTAAATCGAAAGACACATTTGTGACAGGGCAACTGTCTACTCAATTCGATTACCGGTGTGAAGTTATGACACCAATTCCCATGTCACCTTTTTGACAGCATATATTTTCTCAATGTTCATAGTTTCGTTCCGATTTTCGCAATGAAACTTAGCACATATATTCTTAGTGATATTTTACAACTTACTCATCAATATGAATGATGCCATTCCTCAACTTTCTAATTTATACGTACTCATGCATGAAAAAGTGTGACAATCACACTTTTTCATACATAAGTATGAAATGCTCTCGCATTACTACAATTAGTGCGTTGTTGCCAAATCTCTTTGATCGACTGATGCCCACTCCTCCGAGCGCAACCTGTTTACCCTGACGCGTTTTATTTTATACTCTGGGCGTACTCGTTTGGCATTCAAAGTTGCTTGATGTGAACTCGAATGCCTTCTGTGTGGCTTTAGGCGTGTTTCTTTGTAACTAACTTTTCTGACGAGTTAAAGTGAAAGTAAAAAAATTTTGGTAGGGACCATTAGTTTCACGAAACCGTTTCTTTGTTTTCGCTTTAACTCGCCAGAAAAGTTAGTTACAAAGAAATACGCCTACTGCGTGACTTTCAGTTTTACACTCGGTTTTACAGTGAATAAAACACAGATCGTACAAACTGCAAACTCCTGTTGGATGGTTAGACGCTTAGAGCATATAAAATGGAGAGAACATAGCCTATTTAGCACAATGTCAGCTTTTTAAACCGACTGAAAGGCACAAAATGTTGTTCTTAAGTTTTAAAATCTGATATTGACCTGTGCGCTTGCGCAATATCAGATTTTGAAACTTAGAACATTTTTTTGCTTTTCAGTAGGCTTAAATCCGTACCTGTATTGTTCCCTACATATTTATATGCTCTAAGATTAGGCGCTTCAGCGCTTATAACCGCGGGAAACTAGTGAGCGATCAGAAATCGATCAACAAAAAATAGTGCCAGTGCTTTAATGGCTTTAAGCGTGAGCGCGTAAAGCGTTTGAGCTTCCAACGCAATACAGCCTGAAACATCTGTGATTGTAACCTAAAAGATCTTAAAGTTTTTGCTTTCCGCTCGCATTTGCAAGAATATTTGTATATTATTATTATGATTTACTAAAAGTAATTAATTGTGTGAATTATGGCGTTATTAATGGTTCGTAATTTATTAGCAAGACGCCTAGTGACTCTTACACAAAAACGCCATGGCTATATAGTTCTGTAAGTCATACAAAAATTAATCCTCATGCCGTTTTTTTTCCAATTATATGCAATTGCTTGTAGAGTGCCAGAAATAGGAGAAGACTTGCCCGACAATAAGAATCCCTTGGTTCAGGACGATGGCCTTCCACAATTCAACAATGTTACTATTGAAAACTGCATGGCTGCAATTGGTCGGCAATCGCTTGATTTCGAAGCGGATGTGAAACGAATCGAAGTTGAACTCACTAAAAATGATCAAATCGATTTTCTAAAAGATGTTATTAATCCCATGGAAAAAATGGGAAGCACATTAGATATGACTTGGGGAGTTTCAAAGACACTTTACTTGGGAAACAGT
>JARJEB010004651.1:0-12384 GCA_030264535.1 Liometoxenus newtonarum
CCTGGATGCATGCAACCAGATGAGCTCACTTGTTCTATGGGTTGTCCTCACTTTATTATATTGTGTGGTCGTAGAAAAAGTATTGTACGCAATATTTCACTTCCAAGTACTATTGAAGATAGGTACATTATTTCAAACACGGTTATCTAACACAGTTTAACAAATTTTTGCGAAGGCGTTATAGTGGATATTCATATAAAGCTCTAAATATGCAAATGTCACTCAGTTTCGTATGAAAATGCTGAGTCCTTAGAATTTATCTGCTCTGACAAGCGCATTGAATATGAATATTAACAAACCGAAACGATGATGGACATATTTCGCGCTAGATAGCCGGAAAGCGCGGTAACCACTAAGTATATAAAAGATTTTACCCTCATTTGATATATTGTACATGAATTAGATAGACATATGTATTATGTACCTGCTGAAACGCTTTATTCTATTTATAACTTATCAAACACTTACTATCGCGCGAGTCTTTTCCAAATGATATTTATTCCAAACCTGTGGTATTTCAGTCAAATCGGCTCAGGGCTTAATCGCCAAGGACAAAAGCGGTACATCTGATCCTTACGTGACCGTCCAAGTAGGCAAAGTCAAGAAACGCACACGCACAATGCCTCAAGAATTGAATCCAGTATGGGACGAGAAATTTTACTTGTAAATAAATTTACAATTCGCGCATTGTGGTATTTTTATGTTGAATGTTTTAATAATAATTTTAGTGAATGCCACAATTCGTCGGATCGCATTAAGGTCCGGGTCTGGGACGAGGATAACGATCTGAAGAGCAAACTCAGACAGAAATTGACACGTGAGTCTGATGACTTCTTAGGACAAACTATCATCGAGGTAATTTCTCACACTTTGTTAAAGAAGAATGGATTGTGATTATCTCATTTCTCGATGTGTAGGTGCGCACATTATCAGGCGAAATGGACGTGTGGTATAATTTGGAGAAGCGAACTGATAAATCGGCAGTGTCCGGAGCAATTCGTTTACACATATCCGTAGAAATAAAAGGAGAAGAAAAAGTTGCTCCCTATCACGTACAGTACACCTGTCTGCACGAAAATCTCTTTCATTCGCTGTGTGAACAAAATAATGGCATTGTGAACCTACCGCAGGCGAAGGGCGACGACGCCTGGAAGGTGTATTTCGATGAAGCCGCCGAGGAGATCGTCGACGAATTCGCCATGCGATACGGCATCGAGTCCATATATCAAGCCATGACGTAATCAAACATTACACATGCGTTGATATTGTGATTAATTTTGCTTTCTTCGACTTGCAGACATTTTCACTGCCTCTCCACGAAATATTTGTGCCCTGGTGTTCCAGCCGTCATGAGTATGCTACTAGCCAACATTAACGCCTACTACGCACATACAACAGCCTCTTCAGCGGTCTCAGCAAGTGATAGATTTGCTGCATCCAATTTTGGCGTAGGTGTTCTGTGAGATTAATTATTATCATCACTTATCATGTCCATTTTGATTTTTTGATTAACAGAAAGAGAAATTCGTTAAACTCCTCGATCAGCTGCACAATTCGCTCCGCATTGATCTCTCAATGTATCGAAATAATTTCCCGGCATCCAGCCAGGAGAAACTGATGGATTTGAAATCGACTGTTGACCTCCTAACAAGCATCACATTCTTCCGCATGAAGGTGCAAGAGCTTTCTAGTCCACCGAGAGCCAGTACCGTGGTTAAAGATTGTGTGAAAGCTTGCCTGCGTTCCACTTATCAATTCCTCTTCGAGAATACTTACGAGCTATACAATAGAGAATTCCAGAGCGATCCCAATGAACCGAAGCGCGATCCGGAAGATCATGGGCCACGGCTTGACAGTGTTGACTTTTGGCACAAGCTTATCGCCCTCATTGTCTCCGTTATTGAAGAAGATAAAAATAGTTACGGTCCTGTGTTGAATCAATTCCCACAGGAACTAAATATCGGACAGGTGTGTTCTGTTCACATAGTTGAGATTGTTTTTAGTTACTTACAACTATTTTGTAGCTATCCGCATCGACCATGTGGAGTTTGTTCGCTGTGGACATGAAATATGCGCTCGAAGAACATGAACAGCACAGATTATGCAAATCATCGGCGTATATGAACCTGCACTTCAAAGTGAAGTGGCTGTACACGAACTATGTGAAAGATGTGCCTCCGTACAAAGGTGCTGTGCCTGAGTATCCCGCCTGGTTTGAGCCATTCGTTATGCAGTGGCTCAACGAAAACGATGACGTTTCCTTAGAATACCTTCACGGTGCCTTCAAGAGAGATAAAAAGGATGGGGTAAGACCTTTTGAAGATCTTGTGTGAACTCATGTCTGTACCATTTTTAATTTGCAGTTCCAAAAGAGTAGCGAACACGCACTTTTCTCCAATTCGGTTGTGGACGTGTTCACGCAATTGACGCAATGCTTCGATGTTGTGTCTAAACTGGAGTGTCCTGATCCAGAGATTTGGAAACGCTATATGAAGAGATTCGCAAAGACCATTGTTAAAGTACTGATAGCATACGCCGATATTGCCAGGGAAGATTTCCCCGAACATCTAAAAGAAGAGAGAATAGTAAGTTTTCTTCTTTACAACGCTCAAATTGATTGATACTTGATACTAACAGAAATTTGCAATTTTCAGGCCTGTATTTTAATGAATAACATTCAGCAGTTGCGGGTACAGTTAGAAAAAATGTTTGAAAGTATGGGCGGAGAAAAACTGGAGCAGGACGCTGCCAACATTTTAAACGAACTACAAGCGAATCTAAACACATCGCTTGATGAACTCGCACAACAATTTGCAGTCAGGTATGTGCTTTGTGCCATTTCCTTTTACGATTACGTCTTGTAATTTTTTCGTCTCACTCAACGAACGAAACATTTAGTTTGGAACCAAGAATAACGGCGAGCGTCAAAGAGCTCGGGGATTTACTGCTGTCCATAAAGGGCGGTGGCCAACCGGGAACGTTAAATCAACCAGCGGCAAGGAGTGCTGTTACTGTGGAAGCGGACGAAGTTCTAACCCCGCTCATGGATCTGCTGGACGGATCGTTGTCATTGTATGCTCAATCATGCGAGAAGACGGTGCTCAAGCGACTACTCAAAGAGTTATGGAAAATTGTAATGAGAATATTGGAGAAAACGGTTGTTTTGCCACCAATGACCGATAAAACGGTATGTACCTAGACCCACCCAAAAATATTCTCTAAATGCATCTCCGCCATTTTGTTGTTTGTAGATGATGTTCAAAAACTTAACGGATAACGCAAAGGTTCTGGCTGCCAACACCAAGATTGAAGACATGTCACGCTTATTCAAGAACCACATGACGGGCAAACAGGATGTCAAGAATGCACTCAGCGGCGTTATGGATATATCTAAAGATTTTGAGAAGAATCTCAGTCCGAAGCAGTGCGCAGTTTTGGATGTAGCACTCGACACCATCAAGCAGTACTTCCATGCAGGGGGCAACGGTTTGAAGAAGGCTTTCTTAGACAAGAGCGCCGAGTTGCAAAGTTTGCGTTACGCGTTGTCTTTATACACGCAAACAACGGACGCGTTGATCAAGACATTCGTTACCACTCAACTGAATGAAGGTAAGACTCGTTTTGAATTATCATTTTTATTTTACTTTCTCAATGTATTACTACAATAACCATACTAATCTTTTTGCTCTTATTCTCTTATTTCTCTACTACTACTTTTCTTCCATTCCGCTCACGAAATCAAAACAAAAAATAAATAAAATAAACAACAACATCCAACCAACAACCAAACAAAATCATCTAAATTTGCTTATAAATTTAAAGTGCCGCTGAACAATAAAGATACATATCTGCAACGGCAAATCTCAGTACGCGACGATGACGATACTGAAACGGGATTAGAAGCTTTAGAGGAACCTCTTAAAGCAAGAAAGCGCAGAGAGAGTGAGACACGGCAAGGTATACTTAAAAACTCAAGAGTTATAATCATAACCAATGCAATTTTGAAATAATCAAATTTTTAAAAGACGCCTACAGCTACAGCATTTTTAAATTCCCAAACTGAAATGAAGCAACTTTATTTTCTAAATCGCGTTTCTTGTTCCCAGTTATCATTGTAACATTTTGCGTGAGCATTTCTGTCACACTAAAAATATCGGGAAAAATGTAAATAATGTGAAAATAAAATTGCTAAATTCTTCTTGGGGTTGTTTTGGCACCCTCGCAAAATTTTTCGTCTGAAAGATATTACAATTTAGAGCAATTAATTAATTGATACTTATAATATAAAAATTACTAATAGTGACATTAGAAATTGATACATTTTTGAGTATTATGGTAGTAATTAGATTTCTTTAGAGAAATGCCAACTGTTTTTTACAAAATTACACAGCAAACTAATGAGGCACTGACACATATTTATCATAAAATAGGACAATAATAATAATAATAAACATAATACACTGATGCATGTTTAATTAAACCATTTTTACCAATGAATTTACTGCATGACTTTTTGTTATTACCCTCTGATCTAAAATGATTGTCCTTCATTGAACCGCTTAAGGTTAACAGCGTTAAGAAGCAGGGCTTGAAACCGAAACCAATATCGATTCCGGTACATAGGCGTGCGCACAGGGGATGCCGGGTGTGCACTGGCACAAACTATTTTTTTAAGATTTAACTCTTAACTCTTTATTATTGACGCAATGACAAATCAGCTGACTTTGCCCTCTTAGGATGTTGTAGATGGCGCAACAATAGAGGCGGAAAAATTAGTTTGAATCTAGAATATCAGTTACATTTTAAGTTTGTGCACTCTAATAAAATATTTTGCGCATGCCTATGTTCCGGTACTAACGCAAAAATAACAAATAACGGGATTGTTCATTTAATACCGGTAATTACCGGTAACTCTTTTTACCGGTAAAATATGTACGGTAAAAAATGTAAAAATTATTAAAAATTGTTTGCATTAAATATTTATTAACATTTCATGAAAACTTAAAAGTATTAAAATCGGTACGTTAAATTCGCACCGCATAAATTTCCTACCATATCCACTATGAAGGCGCTAGCCATCTGCAAAACAAGGTGAAAAATACTTGCCTAGGACTTGCGTTGGCACTGGTACCCTTCGAAGTAGTAGTAGTAGTGACAAGGCAAATAGCGTCACCCAATGACATGCGCATGGTAACGTTATTAAATTACCGGTAAATTGAATGGCGAATGAAATAAATTTGTTATAGGTTCCCATATATCGGTAAAAAATAACGAAAATTCAGAAATAATAACATTTACCGGTATTTTTTTACTGGTATTATTTACCGAATCCAAGCCCTGCTAAGAAGTAAATGGTAATCGTTTTAGATCTTGTAAATAATGCTGGAATGATGAATAGTTTTGTTCATAACATTACAAATTTACGATTTGATTTAATCATTGAAATACCTAAATTCATGGAAGCTTGTAATTTATTGTAAAAATTTGCAGCAATTAGAGAGTTAAACGACCATAATTTTTCCTTAACTTCGTCATTATTTTGAATTGACTTATCTAAGTTGGTACAATTGCAGACTCGCTGGAAGGACAAGAAGGCAGCGTAGGTGAAGTATCAATTCATGTGGAACTGTTTGCACATCCTGGTAAAGGGGAACACAAAGTGACTGTGAAAGGTATATTTAATCTGAACTATTAGGTAAGCGGTTGTAATGTGTACATTTTCCCTTCCAGTTATTGCCGCAAATGATCTCAAATGGCCACTCGGCTCCGGATTCAGACCGTTCGTTGAAGTCAACCTGATTGGCCCACATTTATCAGATAAAAAGAGGAAGCAAGCAACCAAATCAAAATCGAACAATTGGTCACCAAAATATAATGAGACATTTTTCTTGTAAGTTGATCTTTTCTTATATGAGTTCAAGTTAGTTTTATAATCCGTTTTGTTATCCTGTTGACAGCACCATCGGAAATGAGGAACAATTAGATTGTTTCGAACTGCATATTTGCGTTAAAGATTATTGTTTTGCCAGAGATGATAGACTTGTTGGTGTTGCCGTAATGCAACTTAAAGATATTGTTGACCGGGTAAGTACAGTGTATCCAATCGTTTTAGGAACCTGTGACTAATTTATTTCTATTTATTTCTAGGGCTCATTTGCATGTTGGCTATCACTCGGCAAACGAATACAAATGGACGAGACAGGATGGACTATTCTCCGCATCCTCTCGCAACGCACGAACGATGAGGTGGCGAAAGAATTTGTTAAACTGAAATCGGATATACGACAAGAGAATCCATTGCCCAACTAAACTAATATAAACTTATGAGATAATTGAACAAATTTGAAATGAAATGACTAACAAAACATGTAAAGGTACGCCCCTCTGATAATGAAGAAATTTTAATAATGTTAATGTTAAAAAAAAAAAACTTTCAAATAAATGGGAGAAATTTATGTGTTCAAACTCTCCAAATATGTAAAAAAAAAAGTATGGAAACTTGCAAATTTGTAAAGATATTTAATACAAACGAAAAAAAAACACAACAAACTCGTGAATTTGAATAAGATACTGTTTTTGATTCAATGGGCCGTCCTTTAATTAAACATAACCTATAAACGAGTAAATCTCTTCTAACCTAACATAACTAAAACTTATCAACTTCTGTAAAATCTGTAATAACATAACAAGAAGATGCAATAGTGCTAAATCCAAATTTAATATTACATGTGCCTCCATATCAGAACCAATATAACTGAAGAAAATTGTGCAAATTCGGATTTATTACGACGGATCGGAAACGACAACAGCAAACAATGGAAAACAACTGAAACACGTTTAATGGACAAAACATTCAACTGAATATTTTCATAGATATTAATTTGTTTGAGTACAGGAAATGGTTAAACCGTTAAAACGTTAAAAGTTAAAAACTTCTCTCATGTATTTGTACTTTCAAAAAATGTGATTCAAGTAGTTTAAGCGTTTAAGGGGTTAAGTAATAAATATCGCAACATATAGGATATTTTTTATACATGAGAGAACTTATCAAAGCCAGATGTTCACACGTAAAAAAACACTTGAAACCGCAAATGAAATGCAAAACAAGCTCATTAATGATGACTGAACTAAATTACTGATGTGGGAACGGGAAGGGGAACACTTTTTCATCAAATATGTTTTTGCCTTAAACTGACAAGAAGGAATTCACTTAGTCAAAGAGAAAGAAGATCCTTCTTAAATTAACACCAAAATATCAAAATTTACTCTTTAAAATTAAGGTTGGAAAGAATTTAATTATCTGCAAATCAAGATTTGATTCTTTTTAACGAAATATGTTTGGTGAAAAAATGAAGAATTGAAAACGTCTTAACCGAAATTTAAACGTTAAACATTAAAACTATATCAATAATAATATGTAATAAACAAATTGAGCCTTAAATTTTTATTCCAACTCTTTTTCATGCTTCTTATTCACTTTTAACTTTAACTAAAATAAAATCTAATATAGATAGAAATGGATGGTGTACGTACGTACACGCAAACACATAGAACAATAACCAAAAATTTATTAACTAAAAAATAATGTTTGCATGATTCCATAAATGATAAATTAAATTTGTTTCAACTTCTTCACTGTGATATTTAAGTACAGTGTGTATTTGTGTCATCTGTGTGTTGTGCTCTACTACTGTAATTTGTGCCGAAAAAACTAAATTTATTCAATTGAGAGAGAGAGAGAGAGAGATAGAGAGAGAGCATATCCCAAATTCTAGGGAAAACACAACCAAAACCTAAAATTCCATTAAAAAAATAAACAAAAGAAAGAACTTTATTCGAATCTTCGGATATAAAATAATATTACCATTTATAAATAATAGGTAATAATAATAATTAAACTTTCGTATCAAGCATTCATTAATTTCACAAATAGAACGGATTAACGTCGAAATGATTAAATGAAATTAGAAATTAACTAAGAAAACATCATCAATGTAATTAAAATGAAACAGCACAGAAATATCATTGCGATCATTATGATCATCATTTTGTAAAAAGGTCACTCACCCAAACGACAAATAAATGAATTCAGACAATATTCATCAGTAAGCATCAAGAAGCTCCAAATTTATGTATCTAATATATCATTGAAATTGACACTAAACGTACATATTTCCGACAAGACATGACTGAGACATGAAAATGAAAACCTGTACAAAATCAGTTTGGATCACGTTCTTCCACACTTATTCTTAACACTTTAAACAAAGTTAAATGTAAACGATGGTTTAAAAAAGTGAAAAGGTAAAAACCAGGGCTTGGAACCGAAACCAATCTCGATTCTGGTATTGTTGATGGTTGACGGTAATGTTTAATTAATACCGGTAATTACCGTTAACTCTTTTTACCGGTAAAATATATACGGTAAAAAATGTAAAAATTATTAGTAGGGAAGCTGAGTGCGTTCTGAGTTAAAATCACATGTAATTTTAAACGGGGCTAAAATCGGGCCCAAAGTGGTGGGGTAAAAGTGGGGATAACATTGAGTTGAAGTGGCGGGAAATTCATACATAAAGAGGATAACTAAAGAGGGTAACTAACTCGCGCACGCGTAACAACACAACAATAACAAGTTATCCTCTTTAAAATTGAATTTCCCGCCACTTCAACTCAATGTTATCCACACTTTTACCCCCACCACTTTGAGCCCGATTTTACCCCCCTTTAAAATTACATGGGATTTTGGCTCAGAACTTACTCAGCTTCCCTACTATTATTAAAAATGGTTTGCTTAAATATTTATTTACATTTTATGAAAATTTAAAAGTATTAAGAGTTAAACAATTGCTTTTATAACTGAATTTTAACAATTAATCAAATATATACAAAAATAAATTGGTAGCAGGGCTTGGAACCGAAACCTATATTGATTCCGGTACTAACGAAAGAAAAAACGAAAAAGTAATAACGTTTCCGCTACAAATAACGGTATTGTTTAATTAATACCGGTAACTCTTTTATCGGTAAAAAATTAGCGGTAAAAATTATTTAAAATCGTTTGCATTTAAATTAATTATTTATATAAATTTTATTAAAAGTATTAAAAGTTTAAACATTTGCTTTTATAAGTGAATTTTAACACAGAAATATCAAATATCATGCACGCGGTAACGTTATTAAAATAGCGGTAAACGGAAGAGGTCGTTAAAAATAACGAAAATTTGAAAATAATAACGTTTACCGGTATTTTTTACCGGTATTATTTGCCGGATCCAAGCCCTGATCGGTACTTTAAATTTGCATCGCACAAATTTCCTACCCTATCCACTACGCATGGTAGCGTTATTAAAATACCGGTAAATTGTAGAGGTCACCGGTAAATGAAATAATTTTTATAGATTCCTATATCGGTTAAAAATAAGGAAAATTCAGAAATAATAACGTTTACCTGTATTTTTTACCGGTATGATTTACCGGATTCAAGCCCTGGTAAAAACTAACAAATTAATAGAAAGCTGGGGCGAAAGAGCATGAAATTTCTTAACGAGTTGACTTTGTTTCAACACACCTTTTCAAACGCAAAAGTCATATCTTAAATTCTTTATTATACTTATCAATAATTAATGTATTTAGGTGTATCTTCGTATATACATAACAAGAATGATTTATTAATAATGAGAAATTATAAAAAAATTAAAAACAGGGAAAGAATGCATAAAATATGCTGATTTGTTTATATTATTTTATATTGATTACATTTAAACATTTAATGTCATATCCAGTTGTGGTGCTCTTCGTACGATTAAAGAAATTTAAAGAAAAAAAAACTATGAAACAAATATTTATTGAACATAATATGAAACGTTAAACGTCTTATACATATACACATATTCATATATCATATACATACAAAGTACTAATATTTATTGCGTTTTTGCATAATATTTATATTATGAAATAATATTTTAAATTTTAATGTTTCAAGAGATGAAAATGTTGATTATCTGGTTAGAGACTGCACATTTTCATTTAAGATTTTGTCATTGTATACTACAGGGTGTTCCCTATGCATTTATAAATTTTAACGTACCAATTTTAATTACTTTTGGAAACCGTGAGTTATTTCAATTCGCACGGTAGCAATTTTTCGTTCTTTTTTTTTCCATTAATATTTTAATTTTATAAGAAAAGTTTTTTCTCTCTATCAATTAGTAGAACACTGCACTAGAAATGCAGAGGTACTGGTTCAATCCTCGTCGAGAGAGAAAACTTTTCTTATAAAATTAAAATATTAAGTGAAAAAATATGAATATGATATAAAAATTTAAGTAAATTATTTTTTATAAAAAGACAAATAAATTTGCATATTATAATGACATGGCATTCTTAAATGAAGTTTATCAGTCAAATGATTAAATGCTATTATAATCCAGTTGTTCCACATTACGTCATGCCTACGTCACGGAGCTAATTTTAATCAGATGATCGAGATAAAGATGGCGGAAAAAACATACATCTCAAGCACATCAAAGGTCATCCCGCTTTGCTCATTGGGCTCAACTTGCATTGCAATTCATCTTCGTTTTTTCAGAAAAATAAGCTCAGAGCTTACTTAAAAGGTTATGCTTTCATCCTCATGCTTTTCATGCGGAACTTCGAATGAGCGAGATGACCTTTGATGTGCTTAAGATGTATGTTTTTCCGCCATCTTTATCCCGATCAGCTGTTTATTGGGAAGGTCCTGCTGACATGGAACATCTCAATTGTTCTCTCCATTATTATATTAAACAACCTATTTACAGTACATAATTAAATTGTTTTGACTTCGATCACATAACACTTAACGTAATGACCAACCAAATTTTGCTTGATTTTCTCCTTTTTGGTGTAAATTTAAATGTACAATTAATTAAAACATAATGATACGTAACTGTACGATATATCTATACATATTATGTACAATATAATTGAATATGAATTGTAATTATTACTTAATTAGCGCAAATGCATACAAAAGAAAAAAGTCCGTCATCATCGTCGATGGACCTAAACTAAAACAAATGATTTATAATAACTCGTTATCTCGTTTATAAATAACGAATGAACTAATGAACAAATTCAAAAATACGAATAACAACACATTGGTTAGGCATATACCAAAGATAAAACAAAAATTTTATTGAATATTTAAAGAGTATGAAAACTTAAACATATTTATTATTGTTGAACAAATGGAAAAGGCAAAAGTGTCACCTTTATTATTACTATTATTATTATTATTATTATTGTGACTAAAACTTGTAAATATTATCATCATCTATTCATATAATTAATAATTAAGTGCATAACATAACATAACAAAACATACTAAATTCGCTGTATATTATTATCTCTCTTGCGGCGTCTAATCTGAAGAAAACTATACGTCAGTCAAAACGTAAACCAACAAAACATTATTGTATAAAAATACAAAGGAACATACGCATTATCATTAATCGAACATAATGAATGAATGAATTGATAAAAGCTAAACTATTACGATGTAATATGGACCATTATTTGTTTATTATTCGAATTATTATTGTATTAAAAAAATCATTACATGTTATTAAATTGAAAAATCCTGAAATTAATAAGATTATTAAATAAAACACACGCAACAAACACAAATTATTACCTAATATTTCGACGGAAATGCATTTAAAACAATTTTAAAAGGCATTTTCGTCTCACCTTTACTTGGATTTTCTTTCGTATATCGGTCTCACTGCCTCGCGCTAACGGACAGTATTGCCGGTTTCAGATTCAGGCTTTGGATATTATGCGCATGCGCTTTTGCATGCACCATCAGGCCATTTAGCCGCTCGTACGTAGAGCCAGAATCTTTACTAAATTAAAAAATATTTCACTCAACTAAACGTTCAGATTACTCCTTGTAACAATTAAAATTTATTTCAACTATTCACTTTTCCCTTGACTTTTCCTTGCCTGATGTTCTTCTACAATAACGAACTCTCTTTGTTACTCTCAACCGACTTCTATTTTAATTTTGACGAGTGCAATGTTTGACTAGAAAACGAGGACAAACCTCGGGACAAACAGATTTAGGGTAGGATTTTCATTTTTTTTTATTTCCAAGGGAAGATTGACGGATTGTTTCTTCCAATTCAACCAACTGAACTTGGAAGTATAGAGTGGTTTAAACGAAATATAAGAACACCAATTAACGTTATCAGTTCACAGTTTAAAATATATTTTAATTATTATATCAATTTTACCTGTTAACAAAAAAACATTTATAACAAATTATTAAGTTAGCATTTTGATTACTTTCTTATTAATAATATTGTAATGCATCTTAGTAAGTTTTCTAACAAACAACAT
>JARJEB010004653.1:0-32793 GCA_030264535.1 Liometoxenus newtonarum
GTGTGTGTGTGTGTGTAGGGAACTGCGGGACGAGCATAATGCGGCGTTGAGTCGGGAAGGAGAAACGCTGCTGAAACGGAAAGAAATCGAAAAGCGATGCGAAACAGTTGAAGCGGAAGCGCACACAGCGCGTACAGATCTGCGCTTGGCACTGAAACGCATCGAGGATTTGCAGTCTGCCATTCAGGGCGAGCTTGATGACGACAGTATGGATAATTCCGATAGGTATTTCATGGTTTCACTTAATTTCTTTTGTTACTGAACACGCACGCGTTTGTTGCAGTTATTCATCGGATGATTCGGTGAATACGTTCCTAGCGAATCACAACAATGGTAGCACACCATTGCACTTACATCAGACGTCGGCTGGTGGTGGTGCGTCGCGCAAAATGTCTTCCACTAGTAGTAAGGACGGTTATGCATGAGTGGCGGCGACCATCTGCAGGACGATATCGTTGACGTTCTGCAGAAGCGATTCGTTCGACGACGAAATGGATGTGCCCGAAGAAAAAGTCTAACGAGTTAAACGAGCGAAACTACTAACTAAGCGAGCGACCAGCAGAAACTGGCATATTGTCAAAGTCAAGAATAGTGAAAAATGGGGAAAATTTATTTGAAAATCAATAATTTCATATTTTTGTGATATATAACTTACCAATTATCATATCTAATTCTATATTATTGATATAAGTAAGTAACATGTAGTTAGTTCTTGCGTAGGGAATCAATTTATAATGCAATTATTAAGTACTGTAAAAAAGTAAAGAGGGTTTAGGTATATAATTTATTTAGGTAGGCTTTATAACAAAAGAGCGAAAGAGAAGTAAAGTAAACTAAACGCAAATAGCAGTTGAAAAGAGCAGTAATCAAAGACTGATATAATAAAATTGAAGGATGGAAAGAAAAGAGCTTTCTGAAAAAGTAATAGTGTATTGGGACAGACAGTATCATAAATGCCTTGCATTTTTTACGATTTTAAATAATTCAATATAAACACACTTGCAAATTTAAATGAAATGAGTGAGGAACCGAAAAATATAATCATATACTATTATAATCAATAAGTAATTTAGCAACAATTAGAAAATTAAATATGAACATGCAAATAAGTTGAGAGGAAAGATGTAAAACAGCAACTTATAGAAAACATAGAAAATAACAGTCAAAATACGAAAGTCGATAGATAGATATCGATAACTTACTTCTTATTTCTTAGATTATTCTGTAATTAATATTCTATTCGTAAAGTAATTATTTATTTGTCATTGTTATAATTGATTATTATTATTTTATTTTGTATATAAACATAAATGAATCGAAGAGAAGTCGATGCAAGAATAGCAAACGAGTAGTTGTTGTACGTAATAGACATGTAGTTAATTATTGCATTAATTAATGATTACTTTTAACTTTTCATAATACAATTAAATGTTGTTATATGAGGCTAGTAGAAGGAAGAAAGATTGGACAGAAGAACAGAACGGAAGAAACAAGCACATGCACATTGAAGAAAGTGGTTTTTTTATTTGATTCCTTGCCGTTTGTAGAAGAAGAAAAAAAACCCATTCAAATACAAGTCAGTCTGGAAAATCAAGGGAGAAAGGCAAGACGGAAAATAAGAAATTCTATGAAGAAGAGAATGATTTAAGACTAAGAAATGAAACAATCGCCTTGATGATGCTTACACTTCGTAATCGTAGGCTAGGTACGTTCTTCCAACTTCGCAAATTCACAGACAGGATTCGGTCTATTGGACCTCATCAGTGTGGAGAAGCTGGCTCTGTATATCAATCAGCGGCACCTTCTCCACATTGATGAGGTCCAATAGACCGAATCATGTACGTGGATGGTGCCGCAGGTTGCGTTGCGAAGTTGGAAGAATGTATCCACAGGACGATTAAATGGTATTTTACTTAGTTTAGAATGGTTTAAGTTTAAATATTTATATCGCTATAAAAACATTTTCAATGACAACAATTTCAGGGAATCCTCAGCCATGAAATAAATTTCAATTTGCCTATTTTTACTTGAAATATACAGTAAATTTATTTATCGTGTGGCCATAGGGATTTACATGTTAAAAACAGTAGGTCATGTTAACGGGTCTCCTGGTGAATAGTTTGCAATGAAAAAAAGTCACATTCTTAATTTGGACCATTTTAACCCATTCTGATGATTTTTAATACCGACTATTGTCCAATTGCTACGGATTTTTTTTTTAATGTTAAAATTTGAAAAAAAACTAAATAACATGATTGGCAACCAAACTAACAAGTGCGCTGAGGCTGTAAGCAGTTTTAGCCTCGGTTTTAGCCGAGTTTAGCCTTCTGAAAGCGTGTGCATCGACATTATTAAATTTAATAAGATTAAACTCTTCGAGTTGTTTGTTCGCGAAAACTGACGTCTCAGCAATTTATTAATTGACAGCAAAGTTGACAGAATGTTGTTCAAACATTTGAACAACATAATAATGGATAATGGGTTGCATACATAGGCGGAATCGTTTACTCAGATCAATATAATATTGATGTTAGTGTGATTGCCTACGATAAAATTTCAAATTTTTTCACTTTTAAAAAAATATTTCTTATGAAATCGGACCATGACCGGTATTTAGAATCATCAGAATGGTTTAAAAATGGTCCAAATTAAGAGTGTGCCCTTTTTTTGCAAACTATTGCACAGAAAAGCCATTAATATGACCTAAAGTTTTCAACATTTAAACACTACATGGCCGCACGATCAATGAACTTACTGTATATTTAATCCGTTCAACAACTACATTTAAAACAAAGAGATCAAGAGTTTATTTAAATAACCAACGAAAACAAATAAAAAGTTTTCATTGCATATGAACTGAAACTAAAATGGGGCATTCGCCCAATAAATATGCTTTTACATACATATAAATAACACTTATCAATCACAAATAACTATTATCATCATCTCGATTATATAACATAACTGTGAGGTATATGAATACATATTAACAAGAGCTTCTTCAGCTGCTTTACCACTCTTCGTCAGATACTGCGGTATCATCATCCATTTCGGCGGCTATGGAATCTTCGGTCACCTCGGTACCGACAGGAGGATCGACAGGGAATTCGTTTACTAAGGCAGCTTCTAAATCAGGTATAACTTCAACGCTACCAACAATGGCGGACTGTTGCCCAACATCTTGATACGATTTGCTCTGGAATCCAACGTACTTGCGCACATTGTTCAAAAGCAGTTTTCGATGCGGGCCCAATTCCGATGTTGGATGGAACAGCGGCCGTTTTGATATTAACTGTTGCCGTAGGGCAGTCATTCCCGTTGAGGGTGCAGTCTCCCCGCATGGTGGACTTACTGGCATGAAGAACTGAGTGACGCTTTCAACCAGGTTCGTCATGAGGAACCAGTGACCCTCTTGTGGTAGGAGTACAAAAATTCGCGGTTTATTACGATCGTTGTACACTCGCACAGCCAAGGCAATCTTGTTGAGGGCCAAAAGGCGATCGACAAATTCACAAAATACCACTGTTCGCTCGCTGGTCGTGTCAGCGGTGACACAAAAGGTGTCAGAACCTCCAAAATAGATCTGAAAAGAACCGGGAAACGTTGAATTAATAAAAGGTATACGAGAACGGAACGGAACGAAGCGTAGCGCACTCACTTCTGGCAGCTTGTCTCTATCAACGAAACCAACAATCTTAAAACACCTTTTGGTTTCAGCCTTGAAGGAATCTCGTACATCTTGCGGCATTGTCAAATAAGTTCCATGGAAATTTGAAGCTTTCGTGACGTCTTCTTTCGACAAAGCCGTACTGATGCCGGCTTCCTCGTTCCAGGCGGGGACGCGATTGTATCTTATTTCACCCTTAGGTTTCGTTTTTCTGCATACTGTTGGCTCCTTATCGATAATTTTTCGTGTTTTTGTAATGAAGGTGTAGGTACCCAGCGTCAATGGTACCAGCCAATCCTGCTTATGAAGAGGGTTCGCTTGGAATGATATAAAATCTAAAACTGAAAAAGCAAAACAAAGATAAAATCACGAATTCCCCAGTGGTGTTGTGCCGTACCGTTTTTGGGGTCGGTTACTACTCCTCGCACGAGTTTAGCGAATTCGATGCATTTTAAGCATTCCTCGCTCGCGTTGTCAATGTTGATGTTTTCCATAGCATCGCCAATGTCTTCAAGCATGGTGATGCTTTTTGCATCGCCGTAGGTGATTTTGTTTGGCTTAACCACCACCGTCAAACGAATATCGAATTGAGAAAAGATCGCCTCTAGTTCATCGTTAGTTGGGACGGCAGACGGCGTGGCATGTGTGAAATCCGTGATAAATAACAGCTGGAACGTGAAGATTGCCGGAATATCCCATTTCTCGAAAGCGGACGCGCCTTTTTTCAACGCCTTCCTCCAATCGAAGTTTTCATCGTTGCAAGGTTCGGCTTCATCGAAGAGAGTAAGAATCGCATCACAGCCCATCGAGAGTGGTTCACTTGTAACGTTTTCGTAATGCAGAAAGACTTCAGCCAAATCGTTGGATTCGAGCAAGGACTTGTTAACAAGCACATCGGTGATGACATTTTTCACAAACGCGCGATCAGACTTTTGGTCAACGACAATCACAAAGTGTTGCCGCTTTCTTTGCGGTGGCATAGCTTTTCTATCTATATTATAACGAGATTAGTTTCTAATGTAATGATTTCCTCTAGAATTTGTGCGAATAGCTTTAACTTACCTCGTGGTGTCTTGAAAGTTAAGAGAAAAAATCAAGCCTGCCGTAAAACTATGACTTTGACCTTGACACTCTTGACAGTATTCCCGCCAACTCGCCTAAACGCCAATGCAAGTGGCGCTGTAATCACATTCATTGATTGCTGATTGGTTGATATATCATTCCGGTCATCTGCGCATACCAATGGCGCATACACATCAATGGCGCATACTCAAACCTTGAAGAGTGTTCGATTTTCTAGTGAAAGTACAGTTCTTGCTCGCTCAGTTCAAATTTGTATAAATTTTGTACAAAATTAAAATCCATTATTCAGTTTTATTTCAAATTAATTATGATGAAAATATTAAAGATTTAATCTCTAAAATTACAAATTCAAACGGACTTGTATATAATTGCAGTATGATGTGTCATAATTTTAAATTTTAGTTGTGCTTGTGTTCTTTTTATCACTTTAAAAGTGAAATCCGAGGTGAAATCTGAAAAGTATCATCAGCTGTTTCGAGTTATTTCAGTTCATACGTTCATAGCATAGTCAAATGTACAAATGGTCAAACTTACAAAAGTAAATATCAAATGAATGAACAGTTGTAATCATTTGTAATAATCCATAAATGCTTATCGAACAATGCACTTACACGAAAACATTATTTCAATTCGGATGATGCATCGTTATCATTAAGCTTTGCCCAGCTTTGTCATTAAGTAAGCGCAAACTAGGCAGGCAACTTGGATCAGTTGACACTACGTCTACCACAGACACTACTCTCACTCAGGCGATGCTTACAGTATAAGAAAAGTAATCGGAAAATAGGAAATTCGACAAGAACGTGTTGGAAAACATTCAACATAATGCCGAAAAATAGCAAGTGTATTATTAATAATCAAATTTAACATGGTAAGTCTTACTGTGTTGAATCTACGTTTCGTTCGTGGCTCTATCTAGAGCGTAAGTTAAGTTTTTTTTATTTTTTATCGTTGTAGGTAGACATGGCCATGGCCGAACCACTGGACAACTCAACAATGTCTGGCCTCAACGGTCTCAACATACCTGAATCATGGTCGGGCAATTCGACGACCAACGAAATCCTGAACGATCTCATGGACAGCAACTTCCTAAAACTGTTGGGCAGCTTAATCTTTGCCTTTGCATGGGTGATTTACATAACGTACTACAATAGTCGCATTGTCGGCTGCATCATTACAAAAGTCATCAATCGATTCCTAAAAGGCAAAGGATATTTTCAAATTGGTACGTCAGCCTCAGAGTGAAATCATTTCTCGATTATAAGAGCGATATTTACTTGTTTTAGGTTCATTTACATTGAATGCTCTATCAGGAAAGATAATGTTTCGCGATTTAGTCTACATCAATCATGATTTCACGATCCGCGTGCAGGATGGTTACGTAATATTTCGCTGGTGGCGAGCGTACGTCCCGAAGGACGTGAGCGAAGACCTGTCGCATTCCGACACGCGTCTCTCAGTCGTTTTGAACGGCTTCGAGTTGCACGTGTACAACCGCTCCGATTTGTATTCGCATATCGAAAAGATATTTGGCCTGGATCCGGGAATCTACCCGGACAACAACAACGACGAGAAGACAATGAACATTGAAAATATGGAGCGCAACGCCGAAGAGTCACCGGTGGATAAAACCAAGAAGAAGAAGCAGCGGTCCGAGGCGGCGATGGCGCGTACCTGGCGCGATTTGATTCCCGTCATTAAAATGGACATTTCGTCGTGTCGCCTGGTGTTTGGCAACCGGCTGGTGCCGACAACGTTGAGCATTACCATCGAGGAGAGCCATTTCGTGTACTCGACACGGCCAGCTGTGAATACGCTGGATAGATTTATGCATTTTACCAAGTGCAAGGCGGAGAATGCGAGAGTTATGTTGGCGCCCAGTCCGAAATACACTGGGATGTTGGATGAACCGCCTAGGTATATGGGAGAAGGCTTCGTCTTGATGTCTACGAATGATTTGGAGTTGTATTTTTATATGGACGAACCCGGTAAGGCGATTTGCGTTCGATTACAATTATTTCCACCATAATTAGTTGCCTTTCTTTTTAATTGCACAAGTTTTTAACGTTTCAGGTGTAGTACCTGAAGTACCAGTTACTGTAACACTTCCCAACGGTGACGTAGTCGAGTCGGATCCCCCTCAATGGGGTGTCGACATCAAATGTGGCAAAGGGACAGATTTCAGCTACGGTCCATGGGCAGACCGGCAGCGCGAACATCTCTTCAAATTCTTCTACCCGCAAGACTACCAGGTGATGAAAGTGACCGAATCCCCACGGCCAGGCGACAAAAGACAAATGCAGAGTTTCGACGTGCGTCTCTCAATGCAGTACGTTGCCACTATCGACATACTCTTTTCGAAGAACAAGGAAACCAATGCGGTGCACGTCACAGTGGGAGCCGGCAGCTATCTGGAGATTACCATTCCGTGGGTGACTCTGCACGATGGATACACGTCGAAGATCAACGGGCAGCTGTTGCACTTGGAAGGCACGACCAGTCTGCAGTATCGCGATCTGGTTGTGAGCGAAACACTGGAATTTGCTCTGGCGTGCCACTACCCGCTGGTGTGGAACGCTCATCAGCTCTGGGAGTTGAACTTGACCGGATGCAAAGCCACCGTTGCGTTGTTATTCAATCATAAATGGTTTTTCCAAGGTGAAAAAACTGAAAACGACATTCATTTATCCATTTGTTGAATATTTGGAATGATTTTCTTTTGTTTTTTTTTTTAGATTTCATTAATGACTGGTCATCGAAAGCTCGCCCGGATATACTACACTTTCTTCCCTACACGTGGCGTTTCGGTCTGACTCTGAAACACTGCGAGATCATCACCTTGGTGAATCAGTACAACTGGGTGGATTGCAGTAGCGTCGGCCAGAAGCAGCGTCTGGAGAACACTCAGATTGCTCTCTGCGCGCATTTCATGCATTTGTCCTTCGATCTGCCGTTCGATGACTTCCTCCCGGACATAGTCACCCTTAGCTTTAGCATTCAGGGCGAAAGCATTGATCTTACTCTGTTCATTCCGGAGTACCACACCAGCAGGAATATTGTTTCTGCGCTGGAAACTCATGCCAAAATCAGGTCCAAGGATGGATCCACCGAAACGAAGACTGAGGCGATACCAAAGTGGAGAAATGTTTGTCAGAAGAGGTTTGGTTCGAAAATGATAATTTGATAATGTTATTAGATGCATTTTTTTTTTACTCGTTTTAGTGCTGGATGGATGGATTTTTGGTGGGTGCCTATTGGAGCTATAAGTATCGTCTACGAATATCATCCCTGCCCTCCTCTGGGACCAGCACCGCAAGCGGATATCAGTACGCCGGTGAAGGAAGAAATTCTCCTGTCCCCCATTCGCTTTCCGCATCAACGTAAACGCAAGCAACGATCCCCTGTAAGTAATTTGCGAGTGAGTGAGTGAGTGAGTGAGTGCCTCCTTGTTTTATTAAAATATTTTCAAATCTCCGTGTGCAGGAGGGTGTTCAACGATTTGATCCAACAACATTGAAAGCAGATACGGTGTCAGTTGAACTGGAAGTGGGTCCATCAGTACTCTTAATATACGGCACCGCCCTGCGAAATTTCCTAAACTTTAAGGAAAACATTTTCGGCGACGATCAACAATTCACCGATCTGCAGACTGCAACAACGCCGGATCAAAGCACAGCGGGCGGCACTGAAGATGGGTCCAGCGCAGTGCCACTCGAACAACGAGAGGATTTCGACCATCGGGTCTATCGGCCTTTGGAGGTTGATCTCAACATTGTCATGCATGACATTCAGGGACATTTGTTGAAGAATTGCACGGAGAAGGATCCGGCGTGCCCGGTCATCTTGGTCGAGCGTTTCGGCTTCGAAATGAAGAAGCGCTACGATCAAACGGAGCTGCAACTGCTGCTGAGTCCAGCGATATTGTTGGTCAACGACAATGTCGGCCGAGCTAACAAAGATCGACATTTGCGCCAAGGCCGATTGACTTTATCGTCATTACAAGTGAGTGCAAACTTATTGAATGAACTTGGCAGTGATTCGTGTGCATGTTCATAGATTCGTGGGCACGCAATGTTCTCAGATATCGGTAGGTCCCTCGACCAGGACACAGTCGAACATGCGTGGCTCGTTGAGATACAATTAGGGAAACTCAGCGGCAAACTGACGACTCCTCAATTGTACTCGCTGCTAGCTTGCTTGGAGACATTACTCTTGCTGCTCTGTGACGCCGAAAACGAAGTGAACTCACCGCCGGAGGACGCGCTTCTCACCGAACCGCAAACGCAAACAAACACGAGCAGTCCGTTGCTAAATTTTCCGCAGGCATTCCAGCAATTGTTGCAGGCGAAGAGCAGCAATACGAGCAGCACGATTAGCAAGGCTACGGTGTCGAAGGAAAAGGAGCGCGAACGGGAGAAGGAGAAGGAGAAGAAAAAAGAGGAGCGACGCGAGAAGAAAGGAATGAATGAGAATAACAGCATCGAGGAGATCAACGAACGAGCGCATCGGTTGAAGTATAAGTTTACGAGGGTTGCAATCGATGCTGTCGATTTCTGGCTGGTTGAAAGTGGTGCTGCCCTACAATTATGGGTGAGGATTAGTTTATTAATTAATTAATAGATAATTTGATAATATCTGTTGTAGATATCGCCGATTCGTTTGTCCACGTGCAATTTGCATGGTAAACAAGTAGGCTCCGGACTTACCTGCGTGATTTACGGCACCTCAATGAGACAGTGCGTGTGGCAACCGCAAAAATACAATCATTCCAAGTATTCGCATTTGTTGTTCAAAAATCACTTCTCTCGAATTGATGTGTTTATTTTCTCCTCCTCAGAAACTATTTCGATGATCTATGGCTAGAAGTCGGTTCCGTGGACTTCGCCCCTTTAGTAATCGAAGCAGCAATGTCTACCGACGACAAAGCAGACAGTTACGCTCTGCAGCAAAAATTCCTGAGGACCCACGATATCAAACTTAAAAAACTCTGGTTCCTTTGGCCAGAACTGAACAAATCCATGGGCAATTGCGGATGCACCGGTGGTTGTCTCTTCTTCGGCAACAATAATAACGGCAAACGGTTTTTCAAACCAAGCCGACGCGATTTGGAGGAAGGCACCAACATCTGTGCATTCCGGTAACTATATTATCGTAAACAAATGTTATTAACGCGATGAAAACCGCGCTTTTTACTGTTTTTAGTGTGAATGAACCGGGCCTTGACCCTGCGTATGGCCAATCGATCCTTCACGAAGGCATGCTCATCTTCCGCACGACACCGTACATCGTAAACGAAATAAGTTTGCAGGACACGGACGCAGTTGCACGATTGCGATTGCAGCGTGCGCTCAGCGCTGAGAAGAAAGCCGAAAATACGAAATTCAATACGTTGCCGCACGCTGAACACCGGTCGGTTGACTGCTCAGGCGAAGGGCTCAGCGTGAGTGGGACGAGTCCGCAAAGCCTCAATGAGCGTAAGCACGGTCGTCGGTATTCGAGCACTTCGATTCGCAGTCGCGATAAGGACGTACCCTACGCAAGACTGGTCGATCCCAAGCTGGACAGCGACTCGAAACTGCACAAAGTCGACAAATCGAAGCTGGCTGTTGCGGATATGGGCGAAGACGTCTGTCCGAAGAACTCCGCTTCCGATTCGAAACTCGCAGTGGATTATTTCAGCCCCGTGAAAGGGACTAGCAATGAAAAGATTGATGTGTCCGAATCGCAACACTCATTGGGAAAAATCTTATCCGATGAGAAACTTCAGAAAGAGGTATTCGCGTCCGAAGCAACATCATTTTCGATAACACTAAATCGCGATTTTACTTGTTCAGGTGCAGCGAACTATCTCAATGTCATCGGAAAACCACTCGGAGGCTTTTTTTTCAGCGGACGAAGACGTCAACATTAATTCTCGCAGTTCCAGCTTGCGCAACTCTGTGCTCAGCTCCAACGGAACGCTTACAAGACAGGAAAGTGCTGAGAGTGCAAGTGCTGCACACGCCCGAAAGAAATTCTCCAGCGAGCAGAGTATTGCTGGTGGTGCGACATCACAGCGTCCGTCAATCACTAGCTCAATAGTGGCGCCATCCTCAGTAACCATCACACGGAAGCTGTCCACGCATCGCTCCGATCATGAAATACACACTCCAGAACATCGCAGCTTCACTAAAGTAATCTCTCTTCTAATCCGTAATCAAGTCATAAATTTGTTACTTCTCCGATTATTTTCATAGATTGACGACTCTCATCGTATTGTGCAGGGCTTGGTGACACCACAACGTCAACCAGGCAGTTTACGCAACACATCTCCTCGCTTAACGCTGAAGGAGTGCCCAACGCTAACCAATTTCGATGGTACGCTGGAACCACCGGCTCCACTCCCACTCCCACTCCCACTCACTGACGAACACTCGTCGGACAGTTACAGTAGCACGTCGTATGCGAGCGCGGTCGGCAGTCAGGAGGACTTTACCCTGGTCGATTTACATATGCAAGTCAACAGACTGATATTGGATTCGCCGATGTTGATGTCCAGCTACGTAACACATCTTAATCAGGTCTTTTTTCTTCTCAACATTTTACTTCGTTTTTCACTCACCATTTCCATTCCTTTTTTTTAGCTGCGATGTCTCAATTGGACATCAGTCAATCGCACAGAATGCGCAGATTCGTTCACAGTGCCGCTGTTTCAAAAGAACGAAGATAACAAGTTGGTCTACATCGGCGGGCGTTTCGTCCCTTTCATGGATTCGGTCTCCGAAGGTGTCACCTCGCAAAAAATGATTACTCGCAGCGATAATCCCACAAATCGAACACCGACCAACACAGGGTTCAACTGGGACTATGAAAAATACGATCCGAATACAGGTTGCTGCACGTACAAATGGACAAATGGTCTCGTTTTTATTTCTTTCAAATGTTTTAGATTCAATTCACGAAGAGGAATTACTCAGTTGCCAGTCGGAAGTCGGCAATCGCACTTCGCTCATCGTCAAACTGAAGGGTGATCTCGACATAATGGTCACTCCCCTCTTGCTGGAATCGCTCCAACGCTTCATAGACGCACTAACGCCAACCGTATCCAACCTTCATCCGCTAACAGTCGTCAATCACCTTCACGCTTGCTGCATCGGGCAGGTTGAGACTGCCAATGTTCTCAAAACGACCGAAAACATTGCAATGCTAACGAATCCGCTGGAAGGCGACGATAGTAAAGTTCTCGAGAGCGGCATCTACGAGCAAACCATCAAGAAGCAACTCCAGGCTGCAATAATTCTTCCCAAAATCAATCTCACAATGTTGCAAGTCTCCATCGTCGAAGAAGTCATCTCATTTTCGGCTTTGGATAACATGAAAGATCTAACATGCGTCAGCACGTTTTCGGTGTGTTTCGAGAACATAGCGACGCGTTTCCATGTCGATAGCCAAGCGAGGGAAGTCCTGCAAAAGTTCTATCGGCCTTCGGTGGTGCCGAATGATGGCAAGAAGGGCAAACGACACTTTTTGTCGCTGCATAGTAACACCAATGCGGACATCATCCGCGGCGAGCCGGTTTTCATTGAGAGTTGCGAGCGACAGCAACGCCAGCTCGTTGTGTCGCTGACGATTGGCAAGAGTCACGCGCAATTGCGACGATTGCGCAATGAAAGCTCCATTCTTGATGACGCTGTCATCACGGCGATACCGCCGTACTGCTCGAAAGTGCTTTTTACGAGTAGTCAACTGAAACCGCGACATCAAGGCATCGATTATTACCTACAAGAGGCGGAGACGCCAAGCGGATCCGTCACCGGCGATGAGGACGAAGACAAGTTGGGCTTCATTATGTTCGAATGCGGATTGGAGGGCATCTCTTTGAAAGTGGTCAAGAAGTCGTGCGAGGAGCCGAATAAAGATGGGGTTGAGGTTGAGTGTGAAATCGAAGCCACTCCGAAGCCAGCCCACCATCCTCTCGGAAGGGAATCTGCGGAGGGTGCAAGCGAGGCAAAGCCATCGACAAGCGGAGCGCAAATGCAAGTCCAGCCGGTGAAGGATAATGGGAATGTTTCCAGCTGCGTTATCGAACTGAAAGTCGTGTGGTTCAACTTTGCCGCACCACCGAAAACGCCAATAACTAGAAAGATAGATTACACGCGATTGGACTGGAATTTGCTGTCGACAGCTTCCCCGGCGATCAACGCATGGATGAATCCCAGCAATCGACTTGCCATTCGAGTTGTCCACATGGTGCGCGCCATGTACAGACGCAGCACTGCGACTATCGCATGTCTCATGACGGAGGCACTGGAAATGCCCAGTTTGCACGTTGCCAACAAGGTACCAACCAACCAACCAACCAACTAATTCACGTTGTGTGCGCATGCTGTCCCCGTACTCAACGCTTTTCTTTCTTTGTTGCGATTAGAGCCGTTACGGAAAGTTAACTCCACTCTCGAAAACTTTGCATGAGGATCCAAGCTGTCGTTTGTGCACAATTCTCCAAAAATACTACCTGCAAGCGGAACCAGGTGCGGTCGAGGGCAATCTTCGCGAATCGGACTTGCCACAGTTATTCACCTTACGGCAAGGAGTGATTGCGTTAAGCCGTCAATGGAAATCGCAACTGCACACGCCGCTGATGAACCAAAACGATACGAAATTGAAGGTGAAACCGCTAAATGTAATGATGCAAATGCCCACCGTCGAGGAGGTAAGCGTATTCCAAATCTGCCTCCCGCAAACCACCACCAACGGCGATTTGCGTAAGCGTACAGTTCAATTCAATTTCTTAATTTACTTGCCTGCTTCACTACGACTTAACACAACACTCACTGGCGCAAGTTGCAAAATATGTCCAATTAACCAATTTTACGTGCAGCAAACATACCACCGTACTAACCACCACATTTTCTCTCTTTTTGTGTTCTCTCTGTCATACCATCACACGCTCTCTTATTGGTTTGGGGGCTGGTTGGTTACATAAACGAAGGTCTATCTCACGGACGGCGAAGGGAGCGGTAACGACGATCACGACATAACAGATGAACACGCGCAGCTACTACACAGCGGCGGCATCATCTTGAAACCGGTGAAAAGCGTTATCGGTACGTGACCGTGTCGTGTGTCGGTCAATCATGAATATGTACATGACCGAACATGCTAAATTTGCTCTGTCTCTTGTGTGTGCTTTCTGTGCAATTTCGTTCAAGACATCTTCCACGTCGAGTCCGTTTAATTGCGATTTCTCCATGACGTAGGTAAAGAATTCTCACCGGCAGACGTCCCATCACCGAAACCGCTCGTTCAGCAAACACCGTTTGAGAGCAGCTTATCGCCGCCGACTGCACAATTGGCCTACTGCATGGAAAGCGCTCTGACTTCGCCAAGTCCACCAGGTACGCATTTTTGTGTGTACGCTCGCGCTGTGCTTTTGTTTCAATCGCTGCTTTTGCTATTAGTCGGTGGCGGTGCTAGGAAACACAGGCGTAGCTTACAAGCGACGCCGGGGCAAGCGCCTCCGAGCAGCAGTCGGTCCAGTGTCGTACTGCCGTTACTTAACAGCACCAATATTTTCTTGCCCAAGAAACCTGCTCCCGATGAGAATTATTGTAAGACACATTTTCATTCTCAGCGCTAAACATTGTTCATTGCAAGCGGAAGCGCGAGACTAAATAATTTAATTTTTATTCAATTTTTATTCATTGAATAGGCTATGGCACGTTGAGAGAGGACCGCACAATGATCAACATGGGTTCGGATCCAAGTGTCGCCACTCATTCATCGCCAGACTTGCCGACGAGCCCGATTTATCACAAACCGGACCAAAAGGATTCGAGTGAAGACTTGTACTCCTGGATGGCGAGGCAGAACAATGAAGGATTCGTTAAAAGTAAGTGTATTGGACTGTAAACGAAAGTAAACGCAAGCGTAAACGAAATCAAATGCAGCAGGGGGAGGAATCGAGTCAAAGCTCGGCACGCTGCAAACTGAATCAACTGAAGAGGAGCTCAACGCGAATCAGAGCTATCCGGTGAACTTGTACCCCATACAGGATTCGATACGCTTTGAAGACGCGAATATTATTTTCCAGCCTTTGTTGTCCAGCTTGGGAGTGATGCCGCAACAATTAAAAGTGGCATCGATGACTGATGCAGGCAAGTTGTTTGTTTTTTTTTTTTGCGTGAGGGAACTGGTAACACTTCTTGTTCACAGGTGCGACGACCGATGTTCCGTCGTTAGATGCTCTTGGCTCAAACTTGTCGCTCGTGGGCAATATGGAAACCATGCGGATCGATATCGTTGTCTCCGAACATGGAAAGCCGGAAAAGAAGAAGGGGAAGAACAAAAATAAACGGATATTTTTGGAGATTAACACTGGTAATTAATCAATAGTTAAATGTTCGGACCAGGCTCCTTGCTCGATCCACTGAGCTACGAAGCGTCGTCAAAGGACCACAATTCAAGCGCCAATGCCTTGAAATATCCTAGTCAATTTGCCCACCATCAGTTAATTAGTGAACATAATTGTTCGAATAGAAATTCTAACCAAAATCTAGCTGGAATTGTAGCTCTTCTAAGTCGCTCTTGACTCATGGTTTTCTGTCGCGAGTAGAACTAGTAGTTGAAAGTTGCTGTTTTATGTATGACATTCTCGATTTCAGATGATTGTCCTGCGTTTGTATGCGAGAAAATATCAGTGGAGATTGAAATTGATCGTATGACTGATATGGCTGTCAACGACATGATCAAAACTAGGAATATTTTGTACATCTCCAGAGGCCAGCTGAAGAATCACACGAGTACTGTGATAAACTTCAATGTCGGTGAGTTTTGTGCAAATTGTACACACTTTGATTTTGCAAAACGATTACGTTTTTGAAACATTTGCAGGTGTACGTTTTATATCGCAAAGAGTGAACATGCCATTGCTGCGATTATTGCATCAAATAAGCAATATGTATCAGAACGTCAAAGACACACAGAACGAGTTACGCGAACAGCAACCGGTGGAAATACGCAGGCCGAAAACCAGTGCAAGCGATCAGATTGATATCAAAAACACACATCTGAATTCAAGTAGATGTTCCACTTCATGTATATTGTGTGTGCCTACACTCTATCCTGTAATTTCTGTTTTAGCCTCTGATCTACAGGAAGGTATGATGGACTTTACTAAACCATTAAGTTTAAAAATCTCGGACGGTTCGGACATCTTGTCTCAGAAACCTATTGTTTCCCCGTCGCCGAGCGTCCGATCGCGACCGCAAAGCTTCGCACAAAAGTTACGCTCCACCGGCAAAAGTGTCAAAGGGTACATGAATCTGAGCGAAGGCGGCGGCACACCTGTAACACTCAGCAGTCCTAGTGGCTCCGCCATCGAGAACATTACAAATGTAACGCTATCAAGCGATAAGAGCGTCGGCAGATGCTGGAAGACAATGTACCATGTCCTCGACTTGTATGCGAATATGCCCGACAACAAGACAATTAAACACAGGCAAGTTTGTTTGCACTTTATCTATATGTCAAGTTGACGATTATTTTTATTAGATTTTCTGTTGGTGGCACGGATATATCCGAACAATTCAAGGGCAACCGCAAGTTCGACATCGTCAACGAGCGCAAACCCGACTGCGAATCGCGCGACGGTGGTGAAACGAACCGCTGCACGCCGCTGCTTGAACGCGCCGTCTCCAGCGCACGTGAACACACCAAGCTAGTCGTCTTCGGCGTGGCGCGAATCCATCGCACCAAACTCCTCGCTACGCTAAGCGTACTCAAGCTCGAAGCGGAGATAACATCGCTACACGCGAGTTTGACTTGCCGTAAAAAATCCCAACCGGTCTCACTGGAGTGTTCGCTAACGGGGCAGGTCGGGCGGACGATGATCGTGCTCTTGGAGGGTGTCGCCCCTAATCAACAAACCGTCGTTAAAGTTACGGTGGGTAAAAGCCAAACGCTCTACTCCAGCGTGAGCAAACGAACGAAGGACAAAAACAACGGGTTGCTAACAGTGGGAGCGGTGAATATCGATATACCGCAGCATCCGGTGGCGTTGCATGGCATGGTAACACGTGGCAGCAAACAGTTAAGTTCCACGTTGCAAGAATTGCGAGTCACGCGCACATCTAGTCGATTGTCCAGAGGGCAGCAAGCTGAAGAGGAGCGCCCGCCGCACTCGCCGAAAAGCTATGCCAGAGCGGCGGCACCCGTGCCGCCATCGGCGTTCTCCAGATTTTCCAATAATCAGGAAGAAAAGAGCACGTTGCTGCAGCCGTTGGTTATGCAGTTTTCCATCATCTTGCAGAGTCTCAGCGTGAATGCAGCACTTTTGCCAAGCCTACAAGCTCAGTACAAGATGGATCATGTTACCAGCGCCGGAGTTACGGGCAGCAAGGCCAAATTCACTATTGATTTGCCACAGCACAGTCTCAGCTTCACCACGAAACTTCAAGTAATGAATAATTTGCCTGCCTGTTTTTTCTTCGATCATCTAGCGAAGTAAAATGTTGATTTTTTTTTTTTTTGTAGGTGTCCGAAGCAAATTTACCATCAGAAGCATCTATAGCTCTGCCTGCCGTGCACGTTGCGGCGGAATACATCCCTGAAGGTGCTCCAACTGCCCCCCTGGCTGGTTCATCCACCACAAATGAAGGCGTTGTCTTCATGCAGGGTGGCTATCTAAACGCGCACGCAGAAATCGGCTTGTTTGAACATTCTCTAACCACCGATCTGCTCAACCATTTGGTTTTCGTGCAGAAAGTCTTCATGAAAGAAGTGAACGAAGTCGTCCAGAAAGTCTACGGCGGCGAACGACCGGTCGCCATTTGGGAGGACCACGAGGAGACATCATCGATGAGTGCGACAGCGACGAGCATACTATTCTCGCTGGTTATCCAAATGCAACGCGTCCAACTCACTGCGACGACTGCTGGCAGCTCTGCGGTGCGATTGGAAACCGGTGCCGTTGTCCTCGAGCTGAGCAATCGCATTCAGAACGCGAAAAATACATTGCAATCGCGGCTATTCGGCAAAGCCCAGGTCGATTTGAATCTGTCGCTTGGCCAGCTGATACGGAACGCCTTGTTCGAAGAGGCGGACGCTGAATACCAGCAGTTTGCGTTTTTCAATACACGCATCGGATGCCGCAACGCGTTCCAGGATGAAATCGTTGAAGGCGATGACAAGGAAGTCGTGCTCATTACGCTGAAGCGGCCGCTGATTTACATCCAGCCAGTGGCAGTCGACAAGGCGATACTTGTCTGGCTGAACTACAAGAACGCGTACGACTACTGGAATGAGAAGAGGGCGAATCTGAATAAGGAAGTGCTCACTGCAACGCAGCAGGTCTACGAAAAGCTGCAATTCAGCAGTACGACTTCAATCAATCCGCCGCATCTCTCGACTCTCTTCCTTCAGTTAACTGTCGAGGACATGGGCATATGCCTGCCCCTCAATCCTTTGCCCTTGCCGTGGTCGCAGCGACAAGCTGGCAGTGGTATCTACGAAGAGAGCCGCGGGGCGGTCGTTATCACCCTGGAGAACACGTCAATCAGTGCGTGCAGCTCCGGCTCGTTGGTCAGCAAGGGAAAGTTCAGCAATCTCTGCCTTCGATTCGCCGATGACTTTGAAACGTCTTTGGATGACTGGAAGCCGGATATGGCGGACGCTACTATTATGAATCTCTGCGTCGTCAGCGACGGCACCTATGAGGTGTGCAGTCGGACGATTGCAGCGAAGCAGAACGAGAACGCCAAGTGGTTCTTGAGCGTTCAATGGAAAATGGAAGGGGTCGACATTCACTTGGATACGAATGTGGGGAAACAGTTGAGTTCCCTCGGGCATACATTGACGATGCTTACCGGCTCCGAAGACACGCCGCTGAATGTTGATTACGACAGCGACGACAATGACAATCCGGTGGACGGGACAAGAGCTTCGCAGGAGAGCATCCTGCCGGCGATTCTGTTTGACGCGTCACTCGATAACAGGGAGCGATCGCGTTTGCTGGAGAAAGAGATGAACGAACAGGCCAAGATCATCAACGATTTGCGAACGTTGGGAGCGTCTCATGGCACTATCGAATTGGAACTGAAAAAGTTTCATAAACTCGAAGCGATGGTCTATAAAGATTTTCGTATGTGAGTAGCACAATTAAATGTAATGGGTAATGACGTAGTTTGTTACCGAAAAAAAAAACTACATTTTCGATTTTGCTTTCAACGAAAAATTTTAAAAACGCAATAAAATTCATAATTTTTGAATTTCCGACGCTTTTAGTAGCTGGCTCTTATAGCGCGTCTCCAAATAGTCATTACTTATTTGAAATTTATTTAATACAATTCTGTTTTTATGAAAAAAGTTATGCTTTATTACAGGGACATCATTCAACGCCTGCGTCGTCAAAGCTTAAAAGCGTCAGCAATGAAAGGCAAGATCCTCGGCGGCAAGTCAAACCGTTCGCGTTCGTTTATAGCACCAATGCCCGAAAACCAAGGCTCACCCGAGGAAGCGCAATCGCCGTCAGGCAGTTTTGATTCATCACCGCATTCGGGACCCTCTCGATCTGCATCGCTTCGAGCACGTGAGCACCATGTTACCTTCTCGGAGGAACGCCAGTACTCTCTGCAAAGTGCATCGTCCGATTTGTCCCTGCCCGACTGGACCGCCGATCACAATTTGCATCAACACGATGAAATCAACGTCGACGGTGAGAAAGTGCAAATGCGACGTAAACCGAACTCGTATGAGTTTGCCGAAGGCGCTGCCCTCATGGACGAGCTATTCACGTCGAATACGCCGTATTCGGGTGCAACCGGCGTTGCGCAAAACATTCAAGCTGGCCAGCAGAAGCAACAGGAGCCCAACATTGACTTGGAATTGGATGTCAAAGTGTTTATTAACAGTGGCAAATGTGTTTTGCACACGAAGGACACAGCCAGAGACGAAGAAATTAAAATGTAAGTTAACGCATGCCGCGAGGAAATTCGCATTTACCGATGTTGTTGTATCTTTCAGTCGTAGCATGCGTAAGGACCGCAGCTGTTCGGCGGGACTACTCGATTTTTCCGCATCTGGCGGTAGTCCCGACCCAGGCCGCCGAAACAAGGACAACAAATTCCTGAATCAGCCAAATGCTCGCCTGCGCAATACCCCGCATGCGACACTAGTCGACCTCACCATTTTCCATATCCCTGGAATGGACGTGAAACTCTTATATCAGTCGAAAGTTGCGATTCTCGACTCCGGTCAGAATACGCCGAATCAAGATCTCGATGTTGCAAACAATTCATCAAAATACACACCGCATTCAGCTTATTCGGAAGAAATCCGCATTGATCAAGCGTTCAAACGTCAGGAAAGCTTTCCGCAGACAACTTCAGTCGGTCATGATGCAGTAGATCTTAAGAATTCATCGTCTTGCCATGGCGGCATATCCAATCCCAATTACACGCCGACATCTTCGTCGAGAAATAGTTTCGATGGCTTTCCTTACAGCAATTTACACTATTGCCAACAGTCGATGGACAATTCAATTAGAACCAGTGGTGGTGGTGGTGGTGGTGGTGGTACTAGTGGCCATGCACATAAAAAACAGCAAAGTGTTAAGAAAGCTTCGTTATTCGCGTGGATGACGTTGCAAAGCGTTCCGGAGGAGACCATTATAAGTCCTCATATCTTGGAGTTTTTGGAACAAACCTTGGAACCCATCCCTGCTAAAACGAATTTTAATAATTTCAACACTACAGGTGGGTGCAGTGGCAGTGCTAAATTCAAAAATTCTCAACTTTATTTTTCATTCAAATTTTTTGCATTCCGACCATATACCGAAGGTATACAATAGAGGTATATAGGAAAGTAATGTAATCGGGGAAAAAAAATGAAAGATGAACAAAATCGGTAGGTAAAGAAGGGCACTAGAGCCCATAACGTAAATGTCAAAACAAAAATTTGCGAATCACGGCCATACAAAAAAATACGTTCCATTTTAGCTCTTTTTCTCGTACGATGCATAGTTTGTGAGATATTAATTCCTAAAGTGTCAAATTTGTGTGTGTGTTCTTGTGAAAAATATTCCGGTCAAACCACGCAACGCATCGGGTTGAAATACTTAAAAATGCTTGAAAATACTTAAAAACACATAAAAATATTTCAAAATACCTAAAAATAATTCAAAAATATTTCAAAAATAGTTAAAATCCTTAAATACACTTTAAAAACTTAAAAATACTTAAAAACCAAGCCTTAAAACTTAAAAATAATTAGAAATGTTTGAAAATACTTAAAAATACATAAAAATATTTCAAAATACTTAAAAATACTTAAAAACCATCCAAGACCATCCACTTAAAAATGCTTTCAAATACTTAAAAATGCTTTAAAATGCTTGAAAATACTTAAAAATACATAAAAATATTTCAAGAAAATACTTAAAAATATTTAAAAATAGTTAAAATGCTTAAATATACTGTAAAAACTTAAAAATACTTAAAAACCATCCAAGACCATCCACTTAAAAATGCTTTCAAATACTTAAAAATACTTTAAAATGCTTGAAAATACTTAAAAATGCATAAAAATATTTCAAAATACTTTAAAATACTTAAAAATATTTAAAATGCTTAAATACTTAAAAATACTTGGCTAGATGTCCGTCTAGTGAGAATCTGGAGTAAAAAAAATAAATGAAATCGGTCGGCAAAGAAGGGCACTTTACTAGGATGTCAAAACATACATTTGCAAAATATTGCATATAGGCAAAAACAAAAAATATATTCTTGTAGCCATGTCAATTTTCTACATTTCAATTTCTATAACATTTTTTCGTCGGATGCATAGTTTGTGAGATATTAATTCGTAAATTTTCGTATTAGTAGCAATTATTATTACAAAACAAATAGAATTGAGTATACCCGTGGTTACCATGGCAACTCCCTAACATTCTCTAAACAGTTAAAATCGACAAATATAAGGTATGAAGATTAAATTAGCTTACGCGAAATATACATATAATATACAGGGTGTTTTAAATATTCAGTATAATGGATGTTTCAAATATGTTTCTTTATTTTCAAATTATTATTTATTTAATTTACCTACGTATTAAATAAATCGGTGCGTTAAATTCGCACCGCACAACTAGTGACCGTATCCACTACGATTTCGTAGAACTAAGTAATTTTGATCGAAAAGTGGAAATTGCACAGAAATTTAGTGATATCAAAACGTAATCAGTTTCATAAACGTTTATCATTTCCACTTTCCGATCAAAATTACTTTTACTACCGATTTACGTATTTTAGTCGTAAGAATAATCCAAAATTAAATTGTTCATTAGTGAATAATTCCTAGTTGTTTTTGTTTTGTTTTCTGGTCGCTTCAAATAGCTACATCTTTACTCTCTGAAGATCAACAAGACGGAACAAACTATGGCAACTACGTCTACACCTCCTTCCCAGTTGACGTAATTGTCTATTTCCACATGCAACCAAGCACATTCCGTTTCAGTTGCTTGCCAGTCTCACGAGTCGAATGCATGCTTCAACTGCCATCCTTGGATATAGTCTTTAGCTCGAAACGCGCTGAGGAGGAGCTATTGCAAAGCGAGTTTGGCGGTGATGGAACTGGTACGCCCAACACCGCCGCCACAGCAGTAGGTGGTCTAAGCGTCACTGGCTGTCTATCCGACTTCTCTGTGTACATCTTTCATCCGTACGGCGGCAAGAAATCCGCACTGAAGGAAGCGCAATGGTCGCCTCTCTCAGACAGCGAACGAAAGGACTCGCTAAGCATCAATGTTGAATTCGTCAAGTTTCACTTGTCGCGGAGTCGCATGTTGGACTTGAAGCAGGAGACGAAAGGCAAGGATCGCAACGTGATTCGCTTCAGCACGATCACGGATATCGGTTCTGCGTCCTTTAAGTACGACATGCGCAGATTGACGGAGATACTCGCGTTTCCCAAGGCATGGTATCGCCGGTCCATCGTGCGAAGGATGTTTTTGGGTGATTTGAGTATGTCGAATGCTTACCAGGAGGAAGAAACGCCGCTTTCTAGTGGACGATCGCCTAATATTAATCGAGAGTACAGTACACGGTAAGTCGGCTTCGACGGCTTTTGTCTTTGGGGATTTAACTACTAGTTTTGTTTCGTTTCAGGCGTTCGGACAAGTCGCCCTTGTTGAACAAAGATAAATTAAAGTTGCAATTGGAACAAGACGGAGCCAGAACCAGATTCAGACATACCGGTCGGACATGTAGTCAGGAGTCGCGCACCACGGAATCACCAAGTCCATCCGACCATAACAAGAATCAAACCGCATGGGAAACGCTTGTTCTTTTCGCTATAAACTTCAAGAAGTTGAATGTTCACATGAATATGGGCAACGTAATGGGGAACGTTTCATGGCTAACGAAAGATTTCCGCAGTGAAGGCCGCCTGAGCATAGGCTCGACGGGGCATAAGAATTTGTACATTGCCGTTGGTCTCGGCGGCAGCGGGCTGGATGCCAAGGGCGGCATCGTCGGCGGTAACATTGAAATTGCAAATATCGACACGTACAGTTAGTATTTTTTTCATTTTCATTTTTCATTTCTTTTATCACTTCTTTTATCACACACACACCTGGGTTCGCTTTGTTCGCTCAGTTCACATTCGAGAAGAGCCAAACCTTGAACCCGATCACACCGTCGGGCTGAAACTTCACGCATTGGAGCTCCGCTTGGATTACATGGCAACGTCCGTTTTGATGTGTCGCGTCTCAGACTTGAAGGTAAACCTCCGCGACGAATGGCGTCTCAGCCGGACGTTGAGCATCTCTTCTCTACCCACTCGTCGGCCAGCATCGATCTTCATGCACGGCGACCTCAGCTGGGATCAGCTGCAAATCATGATGTCGAAGTCATCGACGGCGGACCTTCTGAAAATGTTCAACAAGCTGGAGGAGTTCTTTTCGCAGCAGTTCAACAGCAGCAAGCGCGCGTTTAGCGGCTTCAGTCGGCCGCCAAAAGTCACCCCACAGAAATCCCGTGATGCCTGGGTGAATCAGTCATGTGATGCGAGACATCATCGACATTGGCAACGCGTTCTGGCGCATGTGTGCGGCTTGCAATTGAGTACCATGCATTTCCCACTGCCGACGTTTGGTACCGTGCTCGGTGGCACGATGGAGCTGCATGGTAAGAACATTTCGTTGGCCTGCTTTCACGGCATCAACTTTAAGAGCAAGAATTGGGCGCTGTTTAGTTTACGCGAACCGTGCATTACGTTCAATACGGAAGCGCAGGAGATTGCGTCCAAGAATGGTTAGTGTAATAAAACAACTGCAGAACCGGATTTAAGACATATTTTCTTTATGTGCAGATGGCTCAGGGACGACGCATGACGTCCACATTGTACAAACACTAGCATGCAGTTTGGGCCTGTCAACTTACAAAACGCAATTGCCATCGATGGCGACAGTGTGCAAAGTCTCCCGAAGCGTTTTGTTTCCTCCACAATTCAAAACACTACAAGAATGGTTCAATTATGCGTTTGCAAATAGCCAAATCGATGGTAAGCGAAAAGAAATCAAATAAAAACTTCATTTTCCGGCTAATCATTCTTGTCTTTTGTTTGTAGAAGTTGATCGTTTCCCATCACTCGAACGTGAAAAAGACAACAACTCAATGGAGCGCGGAAGTCGCGGCAGTGCAAGCAACAATCAAAAAATGCAGGACCCGAATCACAATCGCGAAGTTATCTTTGCATTGCCCAGCCTACAACTGCATCTGAAGACTGAACACCTTCAGACGGCCACCACTCCCGAAGAGCTCGCCGAGAAACCTGTCGTGGAGTGTTCGTTCATTACCGAGTTTGAGGATCACATTTTCGTCACCGTTGACGCGGAGGCGTTCTTCTTTTTGCATGATTTAGTCACGTCCTATGTAAAAGAAAAGGATAAATTGGTTTGGCGGCTCTTCTTTTTTCTCTAACGATAGTCGACGATTGATTATTATTATTGATGTTTGTTGTTTATACCTTTTAGTTGGGTGCATCTTCCTCACGTTTATCAACCGAAATGCGAGCCGATACTTCCGCTACTGTCTCCAGCTGCAGCGCTTCGTCGTTGGCTAGAAAACAATTGGACGTTGACTTGTTTTCGAAAGACTGGCGCAATTACAATTGCAAGACGTGGCATTTGGAGCCGACAGTGCGGTTGCTGAGCGTTGCTGGGAAATATATCGAGCCATATGGTATCGATTACATTTTGCAAAAATTAGGCTTCTCCCATGCACGCACTACCATTCCCAAGTGGATGCAACGAGGGTTTATGGATCCGTTGGATGCGATCCTGGCAGTTTTGACTTTGCGAATGGTGCAAGTTGTCAAAGGCGACGGCAACAAAAATGAAAAAAATGCAGATAGAGAGAGGGACAAAGAAAAGGTTTAAAATAAATTAATATATGTATGTACAAACATATTCTGACGGGCTCTTCATAATTATAAATAATTTTACAGGAGCGGCAGTTTGCATCATCTAATAATTAGAATAATTTCAATATAAGAACAAAATGAGTCAAGTATGAAGAGATAAGATAATAGGTTTAGTTTTGATCTAAGTTCTGTGATTTATGCATCATACAATTGTGTTACATGTATATTCATTAGATTTAGAACCAAGTGGGTGGTATTTTTGTAGGAATGACCTGTGGAAAGTTTTCATTTAAAAAATTTGAACACCGGGGGGTGGACACGACACTCATAAATATCCGGTGGTGGGACAAACGCTGATTCGCGAAAAATAGTACCGACTCACGATTACATTGGCGCTGATGCTAATGCGCGCTTGTGTTTCGTTTACGTTCATAAAGTGTTTTCCTCATTTCCTGTATTTTTATATATTTCTGTTTATTTGCAAAATGTTCATTTGCTGCGTTCCTAATTGTGGAATGAAAAATAACTGGAAAATTCCGCGCTTTTAGCGCTCGTAGCGCTAACAGTAGGTTGAGTACCCAGTTACCGACCTATTCTAGTCTATGATCTGTGAGTGAAAGACTGATGTTCGTTTAAGTCGAGGTTTGGTTTGGACGTAAAGTATCATTTATTTAAAAAAAATGTGTGATAATTACAATAGATAATTAATGTCATACAATCTGGCGACATTGATATCGGACATTGAATGCTATAAAAATGTCAAAAAACAATGTCCGAACCAGGTCCGAACTCAGTCTTCCTAAATAGAAATTGAATCCGGCCCGGCCCTGGAGTAATTAGTACCATGTGGTGGTGAAAACGTGTAATGGAGGCGCTGGCATCAGTTTTTAATCAAACTTGCCGTAGCCCGTAGCGCACAACGAAAAACGAGAAAATCTTGCAAAACAAAAACGAGTTGGAAACAAAAACATTGTAAATACATGATTGTTTTATGATTATCAACCAAATGGACAGTAATATGCCATCCTTATTCGTTATGGGCGTAGATGAAAACGGACAAAACGTATACGTTGATCAAAGCGATGCATCTGATAGGTAAATATAACCTTAAAATTGTCAGCGCCAAAACAAGAAAAATGAGTGCAAATATTTAAAAACTTTATTAGCGATTACTTAATTATTAACAGTCAATAATTAACATGCAAGTTAACATGATCAATTATTTCGGGTTTTTTTGTAGTTACATATTTGATAACGGGCACTTGTCAGAAACATCATCAACAAGAATGAATCGAGAAATGAATATAAAATTGGAAGCAGAGCTAGCTGAAGATGATGCCAGCAATGACATGCTAACAGGTCCAATGGGTACCGAACTAGATGATGCACAACTTGGTAAAGTAGTAACTCTCTCTCTCTCTCTCTCTTTCTTTCTCTATCAAGCAAAAAGTAAATTCCTTGTCGTTTCGGATTTCAGTCATGATGAATGGTCTTGACGAAGTACATTTTGAAGACTCATTGATGCAAGAACTCGACTCCGATCTGATGAACATCGAGGAAACTAATAGCGAGAATTACGTGATGCAGCACATGGATATACGCGAACCACTCTCAAGACTTTGTCGATTGTTAGAGGTGCGACTGAGCGCCGACCTCTCCGGCTATCAGTTTGTTCTGCAAGGAACCCAGCTTGTAAGTGTAATCATTTCATAGTTGAACGGTAATTGTCGCTACTGCTATGCCTGGGCACTGCAGTTTCGACCGACTCGAAAAGGGGACATGTTTCTAATACCCTGGCCTGGTTCTGATGCGGTCGTACGGATTTACTGCTCTCCTGGCCGGCCAGTTCGACCTTGTTCGATGGTTTATGCTTCGCTTCGTCCATCGACGAGTTATATCGTTCGACTTATCTTCTTCGTTATCATGTAACTTGGAAGTCTTCATCATTTTCGGAAGAGTAGTTTGGTTTTGCGCCTTTCGAATCTTTTCATCTGTCGATGCGTATCATACTTCTTTTCTTACGAGTAACTCGATGTCTGCGTCGGTTTTCTCGCCATTCATTCTTTAATTATGTTTTTCCACGATTTCGATTTTCTACACTGCATTGCGGGGGGGGGTGCTGTTCGATGCCATCGTCGTCTTCGTCCTTCTCAGCTGCACCGATTTCTGTTCGCTCGCTTTGCCGTCGGCGTTCCCCCCCCCCCCCTCTTCTCTGAGGCGGCTTAATCTTTTTGCGCTTGGCCTTTCTACACTTTCGCTTTTCGTCGCCTTCTTGGCACTCACTGAACTACCACTGAGTGTATTATGATCCAATTGTTACTCATTGGGATCGCCCATCGTGGCGTTGTCTGCTTCGTCATCTTCCTAAACATGTTCGCCTTCCCGAAGTTGTCTTCCCCCCCCCCTCCTTGCTGTAGTTCGCTGTAACAGTTATTGTAGCAGTTTCGCTTAGCAAAACATATTTTTTCACAATTTTGCTCCACCAATATCAATGTAAGATCTTCTTGAAAAGACCACTTGATTTATTCGCGTGTATTTCGCATTTCCAGTTGGAGTCGCATAAGAACTTGGTCGATCAATGCGTGCAAGGCGAAGGCGTCGTCCAAGTCAATGTGCAAATCCAACAGCACTTGAAACGCATCAACATCATCGACGTACTGAAGCCCGCCGAGGACTACATGGAAGACATGGAAAACAACGAACTGCTCGCCGACGACGATGAAGCCTCCTCCAAGCATGAAGAGACGCCGCAAAGCGACGACGTGCTCACGGACAAGAAGCCCGTTCACGAATGGCAAGTCGATTCGGCCTTCAAAGCCGAACAGGAACGCCTCAAAATCCCAGCGAACCCCATGGAGTGGACCGTCTTCCATGTGCGCCACTGGATACAATGGGCCGTGCGCCAGTTCAACTTACCGCACCTCATGCTTTCGGACTGGTCCATCACTGGCGCCGACCTATTCGCGATGAACATTCACGACTTCCAAAAGGTCGTGCCCAGCGATCCGGGCGATGTCTTTTGGACGCATTTCGAGCTGCTGCGCAAAATGAAAGTGGTCGCCGTAATAAAAGACGACAAGCACCACCACCAACTGGTGCACATCGATAAGAAGCCAACCAAACTGATGAAACATAATAAGCTCAATAAAGTGGTGACCAACAATCGGCCGATCCACCTGGATAACAACAGTGCGCATTTGCATCGCGTTGGATCGGGCAACAGCGGGCAGATACAGTTGTGGCAGTTCTTATTGGAATTGCTGACGACGCGCGACTATAAGAACGTTATCTTTTGGCTGGGCGCCGAGGGGGAGTTCAAGCTGAATCAGCCGGAAATTGTCGCGAAGCTATGGGGCGAGAGGAAGAACAAACCTACGATGAACTACGAAAAGTTATCGAGAGCGTTGCGATATTATTACGAAGGCGACATGATTTCAAAAGTTCATGGCAAACGATTCGTTTACAAGTTTGTTTGCGACTTGAAACAGTTGTTGGGATACAGCGCAGTTGAGCTGGCCAAATTGGTAAATTACGGCAATCCATTTTATACGGATATTGATATGCGACTGTTTAAGTAGTTGCCAAATTGAACCAAATTATCTATCTATCTGTCTATCAAATTGAAGTTTAGTTATAGGTATAATGAATGAACTACGGCTGTGACTAATTAAACAATTATTAATTAGGGAGGGGAGGGACATTTGCACTTGAAATTGTCAAAACCACACTCGCGATCGATTCAGGTGAACATTTTCATACGAAATTCATAGTTTTTCATCAAGTCTAGCAAGCAAATCATGAGCATTTCACGCAGCAAACTGTCGAAACTATTCAACAACACTACCAAATTACATCAAAAAGAGCATCTCAGTCTGAGTCGTGTCGGTGCGAAGAAACAAAACCTAGTCGGATGGTTCAGACCGTGTCCGGGGACATCATTCTGTCCAAAACACAATCCCAAGCCTAGAAAAGGCGGCAAATGCGAGCCACCTCCTCCTGTAGAGGAGTGCACGCCAATCGCAAAACCGAAATGTCTCTATCAGAAAGGCATTTGTTCACGCAATCATGGCCTTGAATGCACTTGCCCCTATTGTATGCAATGCAAGTGCGAAGAATGCAACTGGCAATGTTCGCTTAGCGAGATGCACGGCGCGCAGTGTACATGCCCGAAATGCTTGGAGCCTCACGATCTCGGATGCAATTGCCCGAAATGCATGCCGGCGCGCTGCCGCAAATCGAAATGTGGAAAGGAGATCTTGGAAAAGACACCAATCATTTGTTGCCACTATGGTTGCGCGGAAAAAGCAAAAGGCGAAGATGATGTGCATCGCATCGCAGCCCTTGGCAGAAAGTGCGTATGTCTGCTGCATCACTCCAAGGATTGCCAATGCAAGGACTGCCAGGAGTGCATGAAACTGTTGTGTGAGGCGAAACGCGTGGAAGCCGAACGAGATGTGCGCGTCAAGAAGATGAAGGATATTCTTGTTGGCTTGGAGATGGATCACGGAAGATGCTGTCCGTGTATTCGCTGCACTGCGACGAGACAACGCGTAGAGATTACGCTCTGCAATGAACATCTCGTGAGTTGCAAGTGTTTCGAGAAGCAAGGGCGAGCATGTAGGTGTGCTAAATGTAGGGAGTGTCTCAGGAAGAAACAAGTTGCTATGATTACGAAAAGCGAGGATTATTGGTGAGGTGACCCACCTAAATACCCCGCTGTATAAATTAACATCTTTAGTTGGGTTGGCAACAATAAAACGTCGCACTGTCATCGTTTATGCTACCTAGTTCTGTCAAAATATCAAATTTAACTTGTCGACATTTTTCGTGTAATTTTTAACGATTTTTCTCTATAGTTTTATTTATACACACGACGTATTTTTAGAAGCGTATTATTTGCCGCTCAAGCCCCATCATTAGCTAATCTAATCATTTAATTCGTAACGCTGTGCGTCATTGATTGATACCGTTTACGAAGTTCACGAAGCACGCAATTTGGCCCGATGTAAATTCGTAAGTTGAATATTTTTTTATGCATTGTCGTTTTTGTGCCTGCGCGCGGCGGTATAATTGAAATGTTTTGCAGTCAGTGCGCCACGTATGGCGAGACGGCGCCGCAACAGACGTTCCAAGCGGCATTCCAATAACAAACACCAGAATAAGCAATCAAAAGACGATTCACATCATCAGCATGTAGCGCCATCGTTCACCAAACCATCATTCATTGACTATCAAGATTCATTCACGTGCACCTGCACACTTGAACGCGATTCCTGTGATGTTGGCGTTCAGACAGCATCGTCCAATTGCTCGTCTTGCCCTCACAATTGCCTTCAATCAATGCTGGCCGCATTCAGATTCGGAAAATGCGATCAACTCATGATGCCTTCTTCGCCTCAGACCACTACTGCTGCTGATGCATCCTGCCAAGAAATATTCACTTCATGTCCAAACCCATTCGAGGATGAGCCGCCGCAGAACCCGAGCCAGACGACCTTATGGCTCAGCGTTCATGGATCGTCAAATGCCATCAAGAACTTTGAGAATGACAGTCAGGAGTCTTTGCTTTCGATGCAAAAATCAATAAAACGCTTGATATCGTCTGAGAAGCGCACGCTAAAGGCCAGCAATCAGACGTTGGTGCTATGGAAGTCACAAAGTAAGGTGTCTTCGGTGGGGAAAGCAAGGAAGTTCTTCCATCGGCAGACAGCCACAAATCGGTTGATCAAAGAGAAGGTGCGGCGACGCGAGAAGGAAAATTATAAAAAGTTTCAGCGGAAATTTGCCAACGACAATGATGATTGTGTAGAGGTACCCAAGAGTTTTAGCCCGAAGCAGCGAACGATGGAAAAGTCAATGAATCCTTTGGGAGTGTCTTCGGCGCCGATTGGTGCAACCGGTGGAACGTTCTTGCAACGGATTCGGGTTTTGCACGAAAAGTTCTCGTTGAAATTATTGCGGCGTTTTATTAGCATTTGCACATGGTTTGGATTAACAATCAGAATGGTAAATTTGTCGCAATCAAACGAACCAGGGCGCGGCAAGAGTATATTTTCCATTTTCTTTATTTAGGGTTTAGTGGGAGCTGTCTCGCAACAACATTCACTGCATGTTTTGTCGTCTGGCAACTTCCTTCGCAGCCAGGCGACGAAATCGACGAAAATCGCATCGAAATGCGGAATGGAATGTTCAGCTTGCATTTGCTTCAGGAAAAAAGTCGATACCTTGGAACGGCAAGTGGCATCCATTAGTAAAGACTTGGCGGAATGCCGCCAGCAGAGCTACACTATGCAAGAATTGCGTCGAGAAGTCGCCGATGTAAAGTCACTTCTCAAAGCACTGACGCTGAATGGTTGTCGCAAAGTGTTATCATCATCTGCATGTGTTGGCCCTCCTCCTCCTCCGCCACCACCACCTCCGATGCCATTGATGCCGCCGCCACCACCACCTCCTCTACCACTGCCACCTAATGGCATACATAAACTCAACAAATTGGATCTTCCGAAGCGCAGGGACGCCGCGAGACCGAAAAGTAGTGACCACGATGGGAACGTGAGACCCATCATTTCAGTCGATGACATACTCAATGTGAAATTGAAGAAAGCCGGCGTATGTTTTTGTTTGCTTTGCTCTGCTTTGTTTTGCTTGTTTTTCTACTTTTTTTTTTTTTGTTTTGTTTTGTATGTGCATTCGTAGGATAGACCTCGGGATAGACCAGCGTCGTCGAGTAAGCTTGCTAATACGATTACGAAGAACACGCAGCCGATGGTTTCGATGGAAATGTTGAAACAAGTTAAATTGAAGCCGGCGTCGAGGGGGGCGGCTGTGCCAGGTGGATGCGGTGCTTCTTTGGTAAAGAACGGATGCCTTACGGATAGTCCTGTAAATTCATTGGCGCATGTGTTGAGCCGCAAAGGAGAACACAATGTGAGCGCTTTACAATGTTTTCATTTTATTTCTTAACCAAATATTCCAAATCATTCAACAAATTGCTTTGTTTTAGAAGGCGTCGTCGCGTCTTGGTGCGTAAAATATTAAATTATGAAGAAAGATTGATATTTGAACGCGTTGTTGTTTTTTTTTTTCCAATTAAAACAAATAAAGTCTGTACAAAGAACTCGACGAATAAAATATAGTAAAGAGAGTTTTCGGATCGGTTCAAGCGTCGTTGCAGGGTTATCGTAACTGGTGACCCCACGCAGTTAATTGAATATGTAAGGCAATTTCAAGCATCATTTACTAGTAATTATTGATTAAACAAAGTTGATAAAATTAACAGTTAATTATGAATGAAAAATCATATTTAGGCATAAAAAAGCATAAGTAATTCTCAATGAAACGTTAACGACTCAGGACGTGGACGGACAGACGGACGGTGGACGTATCTAGCAATCTACCTAAAAATACATATAGAAATTGTCACGCGGCAAGGCACCTCTAAATAGAATCAACATAACTTTTTCTTACATAATTTCGAAATTACGCTTGCATTCTAGAATAGTAGTTTAAGCAACATGTATCATAAGTCGTGTTTTAAACGTGAGCCTGAGTTTCGGAACAGGCGAACGTTTAAAACGACTTATGATACAAGTTGCTTACACTATTTTTTTAAATTTGCGTTTAGTATTTTCATTTTTTTAATAAAA